>WBNQ01063938.1:0-13649 GCA_013401375.1 Spizella passerina | reverse complement strand
GCTGGATCCCCATAAAAAATGCAAGATTTGGCATGCCAGAAGAAAACCATTCAGAAACAGTTGAATGTCAGAAGGTACATAACAAGTAGAGCTGTACTGAGTAGCTGGAGAGCTGTAAAAATTCTGCATAGCATAGTTAGTTTATAGATCTGGAACATCTCTGAAGTTGCTGATTCTGCAAGAGGATATAAGGTGAGAGATACTGTAAAAACATATTTCTTTACAAATCCCCTGTTTTATAGTCTTGAAATGCAGCCTAAAATCTGCTTTCCTGATACAATGTGTAATCCAGAAAAAAAAAGGTGGGGGAAGGAGTTTTCACTTCTGGGTTTCATAGGAATAGTCCCTGCCTTGCAAATCTCTTCCTTATGTTCGTGTTTTCTGCTGGTAAGAGGAGAATTGAGTAATACTCCATATGGTAAACAGCAGTTAATTTGATTTTTTTGGATACTGTTTTACTAGTCCTTTAAAAGTGCTTCCAAAGCCAGATTCAACAAAAGAAAAACTAACACAAGTTCCTAAAGAAGTCTATAAAAAATAATGTTCCCACCCAATACAGAGGGTGTTTCCTGTGGGGTTTTCTTTCCCATTTTAAATCCCATGAAATGACTGACTTTGAGTGTGATCCCAGTGTTCTTCTGTCCGTGACCCCTTGCTCTGAAACAAATGAAATAAACTGATTTTTACTTCCCATAAGGAGTTTTTCAATGAACTGAGTCTTCACCAGGATATTTTTCATTGTCATGTAGTTAAACTCTCAGAAATGTCACATACAGATGAACTGCTCTCACATTAGAAATACTTAAAACACATTTAAAAAATCACATTTGCCTGGTTGAGGCTAAGGATGTTCTTACACAATAGTCAGCTGTTGTGAAAAAAGCCAATTCCGTGTCACTTTGCTGTGCCCTGAGCTTGAAAAAACCACCTGAGAAATAAAACCAGCTCGCAGATCCTGGCTGTCACTGAGGTATGAATTTAATGGAAGGTCATTGGAGGCATCATGTCTATTCAAGAGGTGTTGTCCTGTAGTTTTCTCTGCTGCTGCAGGTTAACCTTGGAAGGAACAACCTGGTGTGCCATTTACTGAAGCACAATGTGTTGCTGGGCCAGCAAAAGTCTATAATAAATATTAATTGTTATTTCTGTTGTATTGTGAGGTAAGGATACAGTTGGTAGAGTCAGGATGTACATCTAGGGGACTGCTGAATTATAATGGTTTTTTGCTGGGTATTTTTCCTGCAGAGCTGTCAAATGTGCTGACAGTTCACTTTGTAAATAAAGCATAGTTGTTCCTCTGCATTTATGAAGTAAAAGGATAATGCAGATCAATCTGTGTAGGTGTTGAAATCGAAGATGTGAAAATACAAGGGGAGGCAGCCAAGAAATACTTTTTGTCAAATGGAAATTTCTGGACTTCTAGAGCCAACAGTTTGGTTATATGAGACCAACAGGCATCAAAGTGATTGACAGTCTGCATATAAGCAGTGGGTGGCAGACGTAAACTCTTGATCAGATGGGGTTCTGAAATCTCGTCTGTAAATTGAATGATGATATATCCTGCTACATAAATGCTGTTTTTCTTGTGGTACTTACTTTGGCCAAGTCACCTTTAAAAACACCTGACGTGAAGCCATTCTAAAAAGCAAATCTGTCTTGGTTTTTTTTTTATTCTAGTGTATTTATTATAGCACTTTAAATAATTAATTTGTGTTTACCCATTATACAGATTTTTGTCCTTAATTTAAAAAGGCCAAATTACTTTAATTAGATAGAAAGTGTTACTCTTCATCTGCTCTGCTTCCTTACCTGATAGTGTGTATTGGTGTTGCTGCTTCTTCAACCATCTGTCTAAATTGTGGTTTTCATTTATTTTATAAGAAACTTGGCATTGAGATGGGAAGAATTAAAACATTACTTAAGGAAATAGGATTTAATATTTACTTCACTTGTTTTTTGGTTGTTTTTTTTTTTTTTTGCTATTTGTTAGGTAGACTGGTTCTAAAAATCAATTCGTTTTCTCAAAATAACTTTTATTGAGGATATTTTGTATATGGGTGGGTCCATCTGGGCTGACATTTTCTGCCTGATAAGGATTTGTGTTGATGTTTTAAGATGAGTTGTGAGAGCACCACATCCAAGTATGATACTCTCTGGTGTTTTTCTGAGGATAATGTAAGAATGCTTTTCCTGAAAAGCAGTATATTTTTTTCCTCAAAAGCAGTCAATGCCTGCCTACTTTTATAAATACTTGAAGTTAACAAAGTGAGTAATAGGCAATGATGACTTAAAATTAAATAAAAGAAGGGGATATGTGGGCTCACTGCAGTTAGATCAGTTCTCAAAGCTCCCCCACAAGCCTGATTGGTGTCCACATCTGTAAATTAAAATATATTCTATGTGCACCAGAATTGTTAGTCTGGTTTAGGAGCAAATGAGCATTAGGTGTGGATGTTTCAAGAAAACTGTGTAGGGTCTATTTTAAAGGTTGTGAGGGTTCTGAGAAAATCCTGAGATAATTTCTGATCTACTTGTGATGTCAAACAAATCCCGAACCAATTTTATTTGTTGCTGACATTTTTAATCTTTTGGAGACTTGTAGAACAACTTGCTGCTGTTCCAAGGCAATGATATTGTTATTTTTCTGAGATGATCAGCTCCTGAAGCTGCACCAAATGAACAGAAAGGAAGGAGAGCTCAGCGAGGCTCAGCTGGGACCTTGGGGGTGACAAGTGACACGTTCAGTGTTCCAGCTCAGTGCCACACTTTGTGCCCCGTGTGTCTCTGGGCTTGAACTTCACGTCACAGGCAATGAATATTTTTAATGGGGTTTGTACTCTTTTGTCTGAGATGAATGCAGGCCCACACATGGCGTAAGCTTCAATTAATTATCCTCTGGGGCCTGCTGCACGTATTTGCATAGGCTCTATCAGTGGACCACCAAGATTATTCAATTAAATCCTCACAATGGCTTTAAGAAGGGCAGTGATTAAAGCCTTAGTGATGACTGTTCATTTATAAAATAATTATTTTTATAAATTTCAGTCTTGGTGCTTATTTCTTGCACAATAGGATCTATTGGGAGGGACAGCTTTAAAATACAGGATATGTCTGAATAGGTACCACAGTCACAGCTGGTAGACAACTGGGTGCACCAACATCTCAGCTGTTTCCTTCTCTCAGATTGCTAAAATAAAGATTTCTAATCATTTTCCAGATGACAGTGACTTGGCAGAAGTTTGCCAGACCATTTTTCTCTCTCAGCAGACTTAGGAAGGGTCCAGTTACAACCTGGTCTACTCTGATATAAGTGCTTTATAAACATGGTTTTCTTTTCGAACTATTGCTGAGGTACTAATAGAAATGTGGTTTTATTTAATAAAAATGGCTGTTCACCAGGTTGTGTGGTGACAATGACAATTCCCAGGTATCTGAAGTGATCAAGAAATGGAAGTTGTGTAGCTGTCTGGAGACAGTGCAATGTTGTTCCACTTCTGTATAACCTTGGCTTAGATGATTAAAGGATTTGTGTGATTGTAAATCTTAAGAACTCACTGCGTGCAAAACAAACCAAAACAAACCACCATTCATACAAAAAAAAAACCATCAAAAGAAAACAAGAAACAAGAGAAAGAGAACAATGTCACCAAAGGTAGAAAACTTCAGATAAATAAGGTATTTAACTACTGTTAATGAATATTGGTTTTTTGATGCCAGTGTGCATAGAGAGATTTGCAAAGCCACACTGCAAATGTCTGATATAATTCTGCTGTTGAATTTGAGGTAGTAATTCACTGAAATTATACTTTTTTTCTATGTTTATGGCTCTATTGGATTTGTAACTATTAAATTCAGGAGCTTTAGTTTTTTGCAGGTCCATAGGAGGAGTTTGTTGAACAAATACACAACTGTTTGCATATCAATAGGTATTACACTGCTTAAATTGTCTGTATTCACTTTTCTGAGAAGTATTTTTAGCTTTTTTTTTCAAAATATAATTATTGAAAAACATGTTAAAATTGCTAAGAGAAATTGCTATTAAAGTTGCTTTCTCGTGTAAAATATCTCTAATTTTCATACAATGAAGTGAAAGCATAAATGGATTTGAACTGCCTTTTGAAATCCTACTTCTGTTTCTAATACTTGCTCAAGAGCACATCTCACTTAGGCTTTTAATAAATGAAATAGGCCAAGGCTTGCATCACTGAGCTTCGTGGTATGTGGTGAAGATAATTTTCTGTCTAGAGAGCTTTGAAAAGAGTAGAAGTTGCTATGTAGCTATAAAAGCACTTGCTAAAAGTTTTTTACTGAATTTGATGCTTGTAGTTGTAGAAGGGATGACTAAGAGAGCTCAATTATCTCTAATTTACTTGGTGTGATGAATTTCTTCTGGTAGTGTTGTACAGTTGTGCTCATGCAATCTGTCATCATTTGTCCCTTGTAAATTCAAGTCAGGTTCATTTCTTGTTCTGAAAAATCTCTAATACTGTATATGTAAGAAAACACCAATTAGTGGTTTCTAATTAACCCCTTTTAATGAAATGTCCCAATTTATTAGTGTGCTAATCGGAGTGGTCGAACTCCAGCAGCAAAGACAGCTTTTTCTTTGTATTGGAACTGGGATTTTTTTGTTTGCGTTCTTTGTTTTGGGGGCGTGTTTGTTTGTTAGGATTGGGCTTTTTGGATTTTTGGGGTTTTTTGTTTGTTTTTTTTGTTTGTTTGTGTGGGGTTTTGGGGTTTTTTTTTGTTGTTGTTTTTGGGTTTTTGTGGGGTTTTTTTGTTGGTTGGTTGTTTTTGTGGTTTTTTTAATTGAATGTGGCTTTTTGCTGCCCTCTCTACAAGTTAGCTTTTACTTGTTCTACCCTCTCTATGTCTTCAGGAGAGGCTGCAGTGTCCCTGCTGCATCAGGGATGCAGGATTTTGGATAACATCAGCTGATCAGTCTCCACAGAATGCCAGGCTGGAAGGCACCACAGTGGGCATCTGGTGCCACCTCCTTGCCCAGGCAGGGCACCCCAGAGCACAGGGCACAGCAGTGTGTGCAGATGGCTCTGGAACATCTCCAGTGAGGCAGATGACCTCCCTGGACAATCTTGATCTGCATAGCTCCATAGGGTGGAAGTTCTTCCACGTGTTCAGGTGGAACCTGGGCATCAGTTCCTGCCCATTCCTCATGTCCCACCATTGCTGGGCCTCACAGTCCCTGCTCTGAGCCCTCCCTGAAGGCAGGGACAGACAGGGATGAGGTCCCTTCTCGGGGCTGGGCAACCCCAGCTCCCTCAGCTTTTCCTCCTGAGAGATGCTCCAGTCTCCCCACCATCCCCAAGGCGCTCCCCTCCAGAAGCGCCACATCTCTTTTGTCCTGAAGAGCCCAGAACTGGACACAGCACTCCAGGTATGGCCTCACCAGGGCTGAGAAGAGGGTGAGATGATGGTGGTGATGATCTCAGAGATGATGATGAGTGTCCTGTCATCAGCAGGAAGAGGCAGCAGCAGCCAGACTGGAGAATCCAGTGGTGCTTCTGCTCCTCAAACCACCTGCTGGGCCGTGTGGGTTCCAAGCCCTGGTTCTCTTCAGAAAACACATGGTGGGGTTTCACTTCAGAGTTGTTACTCTAGTTCTTGGGATCTCTCCATGGGGTTAACCATTGAAGGATCCTGGGATTCCAAGTCTGAGGCTTACAGACAGGTCTGCCTTCTAAAACCCACTTCAATGTTCTCCTAAACTCTACCTCAGATAGCAAACAGTCTTAGTCATTTTTACTAAAGAGTAATGCTTACAGAATTGAACATTTTCTTCATCTGCAGTGCTGCTTTCAGGGTACTGTGTCAGACCCTGTGCCCAGAGCTTAAAATGTAATGAAATGTTGTGTAAATTGATGACATATGACAGGTGCATCTCACTGATTACCACAATGGCTTTGTGGCCCTTACTGAGCCTCAGTATTTTACAAATTCCCAGATATGTTACCTACAGAATGAAAGACACCTCCCATAAAGTTCTGGGAACCCTGAGAACAGTACCTTTTCCTGACAATGGAGTGTTTGATTAGCAAGAGGAGTTTTTTATTAAAACCTTCTCAATCTGTAATAGAGTGCATGCAGTTCTAGCAAGTATTTCATCCTAGTATTCTGAAAGTGTTGGGTTTTTTTTAAATATTTGTTCTTGCTTACGTAAACTTAGTTTTATGTTGGAAATATGTCATGAGAGCATGATAATCATATCTGCTCAAGTGAGAAAAGGCTGTTTTCATATGAATATTTCACTGGAATATGAGTGTGGATTTAGAATGGTCCCATTGAGAGAAAGGTTTTTAATTTTGGGGCAGCAGTGCTTCATCTTTTGGAAAATAAAAATAAAAGCTGGACTACAGTCAGCTGTGTAGAAATGTCCAGATGCTTTCCACTACAGCAGCAGCAAAGATACCAAAGCTGCTATAACTGTAGCTGAGGAGAACTTAAAAGGAAAGCCTACAGAACTGGCAGGTTGCCTGAAAAAATAAACTCAGAGCAGCCCAGAAAAATGGTGGCAGCAGGAACTACAGTTTAGGTGTCACATTGTCTGCCAAGAAAACGAGCAGAATTTTGTCTGCACCTTCCCAAAAGCATGTGCACACACAAAGGGTCACCAACACTTTGTTCTCAGCAGCGTATGGGACGTGTTACAGGTCTGTCAGCACTTTGGGACTGGCTGTCTCTTCACTCCCACTTCTCCTGGGGCTCCCTGATGTTTAGTTACCACGCTCAGATGTTTCCCTGTGGAGCCACGCAGCCCCCTTTCCAAACTTGTTGTTGAAAAACCTTAATTGAAAAAAGGCTCGTGTAATTCTAGGGTATGATAGCGCTGGTAAAAAAGTGCTTGCATTTGCTGTTTGCTGTAAAATGTGGCATTACAGATGCAGTAAAATAGAAGTGGCAGCATAGCCACAGACCACATCCTTGCTTGCTGTTGTGTAGGGACTGCATTTACTTAATTTTTTTCCAAGTTCAGACAACTCTTGGTTAGGTAACTATAACTGCATTTATTGCTGTTAGAAATGAGAAATTCTTCTGGCTACAAAGCAAGCACACAAGGTAGTAATGGCTGATTGGATTCAACCCCACCAGCCCAGATGAGGAATGAAGGACTTCATTCACAGAAGCCAAACAAATCTGCCCTAGACTTGTCTTATGTTTGTTTCCAGTTGAACCTTACCTTTAAATATCAGTGCAGAAATTCAGCATGAATGCAGAATGACTTCATTGCCCTGGTAATCTTGGTCTTCTTACCATATTTGTCATCTTTTCAAGTATTTTGTCATGAAAAATGCATAAAACTGCTTCTCATAAGAAATATCTCTCAGCATATTTGTGCTGTATAGGGATTGTGTGTATCCATAATAGAGATTAGATTTCCAGTCTTTGAATTTTAGGACCTAGAATAAATGTTAGGAAGCAGATATTTGGTGTAGCATTCTTCTGAAATGTGTTCTCCAGTGCTTATATGTCCAAAGGAGCAGTGTTTCTAAATTAAAGCTGTGGAGGCCTCTCAAAAGTTGTGTCCTGGTTTGTGATTTTGTTTGTATTCAGCCTTTGCTTTGATGGCCACATTGACAATAAGCAAATGAGAAGGCCTTAGCACTGAGGAACACATAAATAAAGGCTGCAAAGAAAGGGCATGAGAGAAGCTTTGAAGTGGCATCTAGCTTTAATTTGAGTGGGAGAAAACCAGATGTGTCTCTGGGAGTTGTGGCCCAGCTCTTTTTTTAATAGGACAGGGAGCTCAACCAAATAGTTCAATGGAGAGACCCCAAACCAACTGTTTCCACCCTGGTGCTTTGATCTTTGTTGCCACTTTGGAGTGAACTGTTTTGTTCCAGAGGGAAAATGGTCTAACCCTTCATTTTAACTGTACAACAAGGATTACATAGCTCTTTTTCCCATTCCAGCTGCAGTTATCTGAGTTAATTTCCTAGGCAATATACTGACAAAGATGATAGTGACTTCAAAACAGCAAAACTGATCAGAGTTTTGATTTGGCTGACTTTCGTAACCTGTGTTAGAACAAAACATTGATGCACAGCATTTTGGGTCAGCAGTCCTGAAAACACAAGGTAGAAAACAAAAAACCTGCTTGTGTAGGACTTCTGTTGGCAAGCTCTGCACCTGGAATGGTGTGCTTAGTTGCTGCTTACAAATAGAATAATATCTCTGAATGATATATTTGAGGGCTTTTTTTTTAGTAGTCCTTGGATCACATTAAACCAACAAAAAGATTGCTGTTGACTGCACATTTAGTGAGTAATTAAAACTGCACAACAAAGGTTTTTTTGAACATTTCTGGAAAATAAGTAAAATAATCCTGTCTTCTAAAGAGATTAAGAGTCTCAAAGGATGGAAAGGAGAGAGAGAGTAGATAAGAAGGCAAATAACGTGAGTCAAATTCAAGGTTGCTGTCATTTCTAAACTGAACAGGATAAATCCTTTTGCTCTGGGGGCTTGTCCATGTGCCAGAACTGAGCTATCTTACAAATGATGCCAAAGCTTGCAACTTTCAGAGGAAAGGATTGGAAAGTTTGAAAATTCTGGAGAAAAGGGGTCAAGTTGAGTTGGTGCTGTTAGGTTGGCACCAGTTGTCTTGCACTGAAGTATCTAAAAATGGAATTTCTACCCATGTGAGGCTATTTTGGTGTGGTTAGGGTTGCTTATTTTCACATTTATGGTTGGTTTGATTTAGTTTGGTTTTGATTCTTTCATGGCAGGTATAAAAACACTGCTGGAATCAAGCACAGAATAATATCTTGATACATGTAAGAATTATGCTTTATTTTACATTGAATTACTTCTCTCATGTCATCTTACTATAGATTTCTGGGCTCCAGCTCATTCCAGTAGCAAATATTAATGAAGAATAGTTCGTGCCACATCCCAAGTCTGGAGAATATGCTCATGAATAGTAATGAAATACACAGGGAATTTTTTCCTGTCTTTGTCTCTAGTGTTTAGCATGCCATTAATACAGATCCTAAAATAGTAATGGTGAGTTAGGGCCTTCAGAAAAAGTGCAAAAGACTTTCGTGTGTGGTTGTCCTGTGTTCTCAAAATATGGGAAAAACTGGAAGGATGAGGAAGAGGAAAAAGTACCTCTGCATAAGTGAAAAGTAACACACTGGCTGTGTCAAAGTGAATCACTCTCTTTCCACATAATAAAGTACATGCACATAAATATAAAAGGCTGAAACTCTGAGTTACACATTGGACTTGGTATAAAGTTGAAATTAGAGTTCTCAATAAATTAGGTTTTTGCTTTATTTTCCCTGAGATTTATTGATGATGTATAGATTATTGCAGTATAATAAATGAAATTCTCTGTGTGTGCAGCTAGGAATTTATGGATAACTGAACAACTGTCTAAATTGGATGTTGAAGATTGTGCATATCAAGCTGTAGCTTGGTTTGAATTAAACTCTCTGTGCTGTGCAAGGTAGAGTTTGAAACAAATGCCTTAACCTACTGTTATGTGGGAGGGTTATGACAATAATTATCAAGCTTCACTACACCTTGCACAAGTATTTTGAGGGGCCTTGTCATAATACCAGGTAAATTACTGCCAAAAATGCAGTAATTAGATGAGTAATGAAAAAGTTTTCAAATGGAAGTATTTAAAATCTGTTCATGCAGTTAGACATATTTACAGTCATCACTCCATGTTGCACAAGCTGAATTTCCAGTGTTCACCCTTGAGATTTCACTTGTGTTTAAGCTGAAGAGAAAAAAAAACTGTTTTCCCTTTGTCTGGAAGGGGGAAAAGCCTGTTTTCCCTTTGCTTTACTCTTTTAGAAGGAAGTGACTGTTCAGGTCTAGAAGAAAGTGCTGTACAATCCTCAGGAGCATGGCTCATGTCTGTGATATGTTTTTGCCTTTTTTATGTAATCTCAGCTACCTCCCATACATCTCAACATCTGTGTGACTAGTGGGGAAAACTCTGCTTTGTTCAAGGATTTTTTTTGGTGCTTTTGGAATGCTGACTTGATGTATGACTCAAACCTGAAGCAAAATATTCTTGAGCATTGCTTCCACTGCTCTCCTCTCTCACTTTTCTGCCCTGTCCCTTCTTTCCCCCCGGTTTTGTGTGGTTTCCCCTCTGCAGTCCTTGGGTGTTGCCTCTGCTGCATCACCAGTGATGTGCACTCACACAAAACATGGGATGTGCCCTCCTCTTGGGTGGACCTGAGGATTTCTGGTCCCTGAGCAGAAGTCCTGATCCACTTATTTCCACATTTATGGATGCAGCTGAGAGTCAGCTGTCAAGGTTTAATGAGAACAAGAAGGCAGCGTTTTGGCAAAGCGTTTTGGACAGCTCATCTCCATAGTTTGTTGGGTTTTCTTTTTGACTTTGGTGTGAGAGTTTCTGAACTATCAGAGGGGGGAAAAACGGTTTTGGAAAGGAAGAAAATAGGACTCAGAAAAGGAAAAAAAACCAACCAAAGAAACCTGGATACTTCTTCACGGATGTTTTGAACCCTGAAATCTCTTTAATCTGGGCTGATTTCCTTGAGAGGCATTGTATGACCAGGGCATTTGGGAATGGCACAGACTGTCCTCAGAGCGTCTCTTTCCTGTCTCCTCGTTGTAATTGATCCATTTCTGCAACAACAGCTCCTTCAGGGGCTAAACTTAGAAATCTGCTGAATTCAGAACAAAGATAAAGCACTAGCAATTGCCAGCTCATCATTAAGCGCTGTAACATGGTCTCTCCATTAGTAGGTTTCTAAAATCCCAGTGGAGGAAGTACAAAGAATTGGGCTGTCTTTCTAATCTTGCACTCTATGAAGGCTTTTCCATTCATTCACCATGAAAGTAATGTAGATTTTCTTAATATGCTTTTGTTTGGAGGCAACTTTTAATCGATAACGCTGTATAATTGCAAATTGTTATGATCCAAAGAATTTTCGTTTAAAAGTGGAGAATATTAAGATAGTCTTGTTAATTCAGGTTGTTTTTATGAAGCAGGAAGGATGGAAAGTGTGACATTCATGAGATGAGCTGTGCTTCAAAGTGCTTGAAAGTTCAGATGGCTAAAAGAATAGGCAGAAAAGAAGTAGGTCTTACGGATGAAGTTACTCTGGAGATCTTCTAGTCCAACTCTTCTGCCAAGGCAGGCTAATCTAGAGCAGGAGACACAGGGGGTGGCCAGGCAGGTTTGAATCTCTGCAGAGGAGGCTCCCCAGCCTCTCTGGGCAGCCCGTCCCAGTGCTCAGTGCTTTTTGCTCATGTTCAGGAGGAGCTGGCTGCGTTTCAGTTTGTGCCCCCTGCCCTGGCACTGGGCTCTTGCCACCCACCCTTCAGACATGTGGGTGCACTGATAAGATCCCTCTCAATCACCTTTTCCCCAGGCTAAACAGGCCCAGCTTTCCCAGCCTTTCCTCCCAGGAGAGATGCTGCAGTCCCCCCATCATCCCCACAGCCCTGTGCTGAACCTTCCCCAGCAGTTCCTTGCAGTTCCTTGTCCTTCTCGAGCTGAGGAGCCCAGAACCAGCCCTGCTGTTCTCTTCTCCCTTCAGAGGCTGGAGGACTCAAGCCCAGGCATTTCTTCCCTGTGTGGCAGCAGCTGGTAGTTGTTGAATTTGGGCAATTTCTTCCAAGCTGTAGGAGCTGCTCTGATCTATCAGGATCTGCAGTTCAGGGGAATGAGAATAATGCAAGGGGAGCATTTTTGTGCTGCTGGGGATGAAGCTCAGACTCCCAGCCTCTGGAAGACACTTCTGAGGAGCAACCTGAATTAAAAAGTCAAGTCTGCAAAAGTAGAACTGTGATTGCAACCCCTCTTTTTCCAGTCACTGGGAATTTATCTGTAGTATTGGACATTTGAAACTAGTGTCCTCCCGTCCTGAGGATGAAGACAGTTGCTTTTACAGTAGGGTTTTATCTTTCCAGAGCAGTTATATGTGTCTCATGTTCAATTTGTCTCTAACCAGCTGAAACCCTATTAATGAATACATAAAGTCGTAGCTGAAGTGAATTATCTATGTTCTTATATGAACTAAAACCACTTCTATTGTTTTTAAAATTCAGAATGGTTACCAACCCAATGCCAATGAAGATTCTTCAGTACTGGTTCTCATCCTTATTCTTTGTGTGCGTGTGTGTATATATATATATATATATATATATGCATTTGTGACTGTGTACACTTATGTTGTTATGTGCCATAATGAAATATTCTTCATTGTTTTCACTGAACTGATAGATTTGATGTACTGGATTTACATAACTGAGCTGGAAAATCAAAACTTATTGCCTAATACTTTTCTTTCTCTTTCTTTCACAGCCATAATGAACGAAAAGTGACCTGCAAACATCCAGTGACAGGACAGCCTTCACAGGACAACTGTATTTTTGTTGTGAATGAGCAGTAAGTGCCTTCTGTTTCACTCTATAAAACACAGGCTTTAAAGCCCATTAATAATGAAGTAAGATTCAGTGATTGCTAGTGACAATATTTATTTTTTCCAAGTCAGATCAACATGTAGACAGTTTTACTTGTTTAAATCACTTGAAAGCAATGATAAATATTTTATACTAATTGTTAAGATAGAAAACATAGCTCAAATTAGTTGTATGATAGAAATGCATCACATTTATGCACTGCATGAATTTCCTCTTATCACTTTAATTGTTCTGTAATTTAAGTAAACAGCCTAGATATTGTATAACAAGCAAATAAACTTCCAGAAAGGGATGAATTTTATAATCACTTAGGGACAACCACAAGCTGTTAATCTATAGTGTTTTACCTGATAGTTTCTCCTCAACTGATTATTTCCTTGGCCATTTGGGGCACTTTCTGAATCATTGATAATAACTCAGATTTGCTGTCCTTGCATTAGTTTTGTAGAGCAATGCAGAAGGTCTGCAAGGGGCTCAGGATTTTGTTGGGGTTCTGGGTGTCCTCCCCACCAGCATTGCTGTGACACATTACATGGTGGCTCCTGTGAAAACCACCAGAACTGGCCAAATTTCACCAGTGTGAAAGGGGGGCAAAGCCAGAGGGGGCCTTTGGAGAGCATTTCTTCCCATTTCCATCTCACACTCATACCTGTCTTTTTCCCTCCCACCAACACCTGGCTGGTGCTAAGAGAGAAATTCTGGTTTTAAGCAACATCTTAAAATTCATCTATAACAGGTTGGAGTTTAAAACACAGCGCAGGTAACTCTGCAATGAAGTGTGAATTGCTTTCAAATTGGAAAAGTAGGACACAGGCTGTACAGAGCTACATCTAGGGGTGCTTTTTATTAGCAGTCTGCACACACAGCATGTTCCAGTGCTATTACATATTCTATTTGCAGGACTGCTGCAGCAATGTCATCTGAAGAAAAGAAGGAGCGACCTGTAAGCATGATATGTGAAGCAACTAACTATAATCTGGCATCAGATTATGCTGCTCATCCAATGAGCCCTGTGGGCAGAGTAAGTCTTTATGTCCAAATAAATTAGAATTAAAATGATTTAGTTATTCCACAAGGTGCTAGACAGTGCTGTGTGTTAGCGTTCCACTGAAAAAGAGAAACAACCCTTACATATTTTTTAGGGCACTCAACTTCTTCCAGGTTTGATTTGGAAAGTCAAACAAATTGTCACAGTAGCTGTAATTTTTATCAGGTATCTC
>WBNQ01063937.1:4687-14881 GCA_013401375.1 Spizella passerina | reverse complement strand
GGGCCATCCTTGGGGGTCCTGGGCACTTCCTGCAGAACACCTGAGGCTGCAGCTCTTTTCTCACTGCAGGTGTTTCACCCCAGGTGGCTCCAGCACTCTGCACTTCATCTGTCCATTGTCTGGCAGATACAGAGTGTGTTTCGCACCTTCCTTTTTTTGTTCTCTGAATGGAACAGAAACAAAATTGTTGCATTAGTGCCTACAGTAATTAGTGCCAATTCCACCTATACAGAGGCTGAATGCTTGAATTAGTCTTTAGTCAGTGTTGCACCTTTCTGTGTCAGTTTTATGGTTTAAAATTAATACCGTTGATTTGTGCTTTGAGGACTTAGTTTTATAGCTCTGCCTCCCCAAACGTAGGAAGAGGCTATGCCAGCTGCAGCAGATGATGGCTATCAGGAACACCATGCTGCTGCTGTCAGTGAGATTTGCAGTGCCTGAATTTGTTCAACCATAAAATGGAAAAGTTAGTGCTGAGGCATGTTGTGCATTAGAATTCATGGAAATTACCTGTTAGTGTTATTTTTATCCTATTTTGCCATTGTCCTGTCGTTTCACAATATTCCTAGTGAATTTGCAATGGCATTGTACATTAAGGTGACTTTTAAAGTCACTTTGATAGCTTTCTGTTTAATCTGGTATTGCTGGCTTTGTTATCTTGGCTATGTAATCATTTGTGGTAAATATGGAAATAGGAGTCATTCCTGCTGTAGGATGTTTGAAGACACATCCCTATCAGGTATGGAAGGTGTACATGTTGAAAATCAAGGATAATCCACCGAAAGTGTTAGGGAAAATATGGAATTAAGGGACAGATTTTTAAAAAATCAACTGTTTGCAGTGCAAAAGGCATCATGTTCAATTAAAGTAAGCAAAATCAATGTAGGGGTGTTTAACTCTAGAGGCACTGGGCAGGAAGGTAGTCTACCAAGTTGTTAAAAAACTCTGCCATTGCTCTCATTAAATTTAATATAATAAATTTAAATATTTCTGTAGCGTCTAATGGCATGGTNTCTATTGTCTGTGCTGAGTTCTCAGGTATGTGGGTTTCTTGAGGAAGAAATCTTGAATCTTGTATCAGTTGTGTGAAGAAAACTCTGAGCCCTGGTTTTGCAGATTTTTTTTTTCTGAATTTAGGGAAAGCCCCAAGAGTGAAGCGTAGGTGTGGCCTGCTGTTCACACTCCTGCTTGAGAAGAGTAGATTCACACTGATTTACACTTAGAATCTCAGGAAAGGGAATAAAAGCTGGTACCTGAAAAGTGTGAATGTGTGACAGTGGCGCTCTGCTGATGGAAGGAATGGGGGGAGGTCCGTGTGTTTGGGAGGTACTGGCTAACCAGGATGAGGAGAGTAACACATTCTTACATTCCCCCAGGAGCAGAAATCAGTAGTTCTTTGTGTCTGCAATAACCTTTTTCTCCTTGACCTTTTATTTCCACACTCACTGGCTTTTTTCTTTTTAAACAATCTCTGTGCAGGCGTCTTGGGTGCGTTCTTATTTTGGACAGCTTGTGGCTGTTGCAGGTTATCTGTTTCCTGTAGAGAAATTGCTAAGGCAGCCCCTGAACAAAATTACAACAAAACCATTGCACAAAGCAGCTTTAACTTGTTCCCAGCAACCTGTGGTGTGATACCCCTCTCTGGTATCTTAAAGTTTCAAAATTCGGTGTCAGTTAAAATGTTTTGGTGTCCCTTTCTAAGTGTTCAGCACTGGAAAGCAACCTCCATTCTCTTTTACCAGGAAAGGTACAGGATCTGGGGCGCATAAACTGTCTGCTTATAATAGTTTTGGCATGTTTGCAGATGCTTTATTGCACCATGATAGAGAAGCAGGGGATATAAATGGTATTCCAAAGAATTTCTCTCCATTGTTCTAACTGTGTCTTAGGATGTACCATCTACAGGTTTTGCCTTCAGTCAGTAAAGCAACCAACAGGGAAACATTGCTCTGCAGAAGTAGACTAGTAGTTTAATTTAATCATAATTTTTTTAGAGTTTCTAAATGTTCTAAATTTCTGTTTTGACCTCAAACAGCTTTGCAGCTGTTTTCCCTTTCTGCAAAATAATGAGGTGTCAAGTGTTGTAGAGATTCATTTGATGAGATGATTCTAATTCTATTTCTGTAATTCCTGTATCTGTTAGTCCTGACAAATTCAAACTATCATCAGTTGGATAACAACAACTCTATTTATCTGCAAAGGAATATGACAGACTGAGTTCAAAAGTTTAATAGTAAACAAAGATTTTAACAGTTTCCTGACTTTGCTGGTATTTCTCTTTGGTGTTTTCACTTTGGTGAAAGTCGGTACTTTGCATAGATAAAATATATTTTTATTTTGAATATAAATGTATCTGTGTGTGTATGTCTGTTTGGTTTTCATGTAGGATTTAAGCTTGAAGATGAGAAATGTCTGAATTTACCTTCATGAGCATTAGGAATAAAACAGGTTTGTGTGCTAAATGTAGTCTGTGTTGTTGCTCTCAGCAGGCTGACTTCAACTTAAGGAAAAGATAATATTTATTCCATGCCCAAGAGTCAACAGATATCTTCTTTTAGCTCAAAGGATAGTGGTTTGAGTTTTGAAGGCTTGTTGTCTGTTACAAGTTCAAAGAAATACATGTTTCCTCACAATAACTTCTAACAATGACCTGAAATAAATGTTCTTTCATCTGTATTCTGAAAATTATAAACACTGCACATTAAAGATGCCTGTGTATCAATGTGTGCCCAAACTTTTCTCAAGAAACTTGATATACTGTCATTAAAAAAAGTTTATAAATTTTACTAACAAATAATACTTATTCCAGTGATAAGATTTCCTATAGTAAAGAAAACATTTAGGTAATAACATTAAAACAGTGTCACATGGGTTAGACTTGGCTTTTAGCATGCAATATACCTACTTCTATTTTTATAAAAAATGGTGTGGTTTTTGGCTGGACATCATAAAACCTATGGATTTTTAGTTGTTGAGTTCTTGGTTTTCAGATACTCTAATTTTGCTGGAAATTTAACCTGAAATTGTAGAGATACCAGCTGCTCATGTTTGGTGTGGTTTTACTGGTTTTGTAATGTAGACCAGTTTGTTATGATCGTACAGTTCTATTTGAGTGGTAGAGCTATTCCTGTGTAGTGGAAAATCTCAAAACTCTGCTCACATTCTTAGCATCATCTTAATGAAATAGTAATTTTAGAGCATCTCTGTAGTTTTACAAGTGTGTTTTGGCATGCTGAGCTCATGGGCATTGGGAACTTCAGGAAGATTAGGACCAAATGTTGGCTTCTTCAGTTCCTTCTTGTATCTGAAAAGGACTGGAAATCCAGTCTGTAAGGGACACCAAGTTGTCAGCTTTAATAGTTACTGTGTAAGTTACTGGTTCTCCACAGCTGGTTATGGTTTTTCTACCATGAAACGGTGCTTAACAGCAAACAGCTGTGCAGGAAATGACAACCTAGTGAAACAACCATTGTAACATATTTTTGGCCAGTGAATTTCCAATTATAAGTTAAAATCTTATTTATTCAATGTATAATCTTCTTGTTTAGTGGCACTAGAAGCCCTGTTTAGGATTCAGGATGACACTTTTTGGAAGTCTGTGGTCCTGAGCCCTTTCCATATTGGTAAAATTTAAGGGTACCCTCTACCTCCACGCCACCAGGCCTGTGAATGCTGTCACTCTGCTCAGCATCAGGTAGACTGAAATTCCACCTTAACTCTTTGCCATCCTATGATTAAGGTTGTCCGTGGTGAGCACTGAGTTTACCTTCAGTGGCAGACGAGCCCTTCTCCAGGAAAATCGTTAATGATAAACAAACAATGTATAACAAAAACAAATGAAACCCAGGGTGTGTAAGTTGCAATGAAATTTTCTGGCAATCTCCAGGGCCAACCAGTGGTTGTTCTCTCCTGGGGTGGGAGGCAGGAGACTGCCCTTCCTCACTGCAGGGAAAGTGCTGGTGTTGTTCACACTGTCCCTTGTGTTCCCTCTCAGGCATCCCAAAACATGTTACAGTGAGTTCAGGGTGTTGTAGTGAGTCTGGAGGTAGCAGCTTCTCCAGTTCATCCTGCCTTCCAGGAAGGGCACAGCATTAGTGCATCCAGGTGTGCTGCTCTCAGGGCTGGACCTTTTTTAATTAACCCAGCCATTTTTTTAATCAGAGGAATAAAGGTAATACAAAACACCCAAATGTTTGCGGGATTGAAGGGAGGAAGATTCAGTTTTGCAACTTAGGAGGAGGAAAAGAAAATTAAGAACTTGATGACTGTGCGTCCAGAAGAAAAGGAAGATCTTCAGAACTGCTGGAGCTTACATATTTTTTTGACTAAACTGATCTCAGCATTTCTCTTTTCTCCTTTTTGTTGAGAAATATTTTATGATGGGAAAGTGAAAATCAACTTTACATAAACCATTGCTTTAAATTTAAAGTATTTTATATGTTGGACTCCCAGTAACATCCTGTGCTATAAAACTGGTAAGAGACTCCTGGGTATGGATTATTGGGTTATTTCTCATGATTGGCATCAGTCCTTTTTCAGAACTGTGATCTTTGGACTTTTTCTCTGGCTTNCCTTTTTTAATTAACCCAGCCATTTTTTTAATCAGAGGAATAAAGGTAATACAAAACACCCAAATGTTTGCGGGATTGAAGGGAGGAAGATTCAGTTTTGCAACTTAGGAGGAGGAAAAGAAAATTAAGAACTTGATGACTGTGCGTCCAGAAGAAAAGGAAGATCTTCAGAACTGCTGGAGCTTACATATTTTTTTGACTAAACTGATCTCAGCATTTCTCTTTTCTCCTTTTTGTTGAGAAATATTTTATGATGGGAAAGTGAAAATCAACTTTACATAAACCATTGCTTTAAATTTAAAGTATTTTATATGTTGGACTCCCAGTAACATCCTGTGCTATAAAACTGGTAAGAGACTCCTGGGTATGGATTATTGGGTTATTTCTCATGATTGGCATCAGTCCTTTTTCAGAACTGTGATCTTTGGACTTTTTCTCTGGCTTCTGGGATCTTGATAGATCTGCATTTTATGGGGGTCCTACTTCATAGTTTCTAATGAAAGTGGTCCTATAAGTAGTCCCATTAAATTAATAAAACTAAAACTATATTAATTTCGGTTAATACAGAATTTACCTGTACCTATAATTATCTCTTTCTCTATGGCTGTACTAATAATATTTGAAGAGTTTAATGAGAGACTTTTATGATATTTATGACTACTTTTTGATACACGTATGAAATGCACTGTTTATTGCATAGAGACTGGAAACAATTCCTTGCCCACCTAACTTTGCTCAGAAAATTATTTTTGTGGTCCTTGACATCCACAGGTATTTATTATTTTTGCATGAAAAGGTATGACTCCTGTTCTGTTTGTTTGTTTTTGACAGAATAACAGGCTATTAAAGCTTTCCTAAAAAGGTAAAAACTACCAGTATAAACCAAGACTTGCTTTTAACAAATATAGACATAATTTACCCATGAGCATGGAAAAATACTTCTTGGAAATACAGAGTCTTTCTATTGGAAGATATTAACTAAGGATTTTATAGCCTTTAGTAGGATCTGTTAAGTGTGTTCTGTAAAATAATGTTCATAACAGAGTGCAATCATATTTGATGCCATTTCTTTCATGAGCCCTAGTGCAGAGGTAGCCCCTAAACTGCTACAGAAGGAATTAATTGTCTCCAATTAAATACTTTCAAGCAGCAAGTGTATTTTAAAGTTGATTCTTAAAGGAGTTAAACAGGACATTTTAAGCAGCTGCAGTAATAATCACTATATTTTTATGCATATAATCTGTATCTCAGATAACTCTTACTCCTTTCAAAGAGGTTGGAAGCAGGCCCTCAAAAGATTGCACAAAATCAGAGCTCAGGGAGCTGTTCAGGGGGAGGAGAGGAATTAGGAGAGAGTGGTTCAAGGCCAGCTTCTCTCTTCCTTATACCTGTCTGTAAACTTTACCAATATAGGTTGAAAAGAATTTATTTTTTTCAGGTAGCCAGGGGATTTAAACTTTAAAGTGCAGTCTATCTCATTCTTTCAGAGGAATTAGAATAGTGAATTTTCATGTGGGTCACAGCAGTGCCAGAGTTATGAATAGCCTTTGCCAAATGGGTGGGCACATAAAATAGCATGACACATACTTAATTTCCTGGATTTGATATCTTGACTTTGAATTTGAGCTGTAGCATTTTACAGTCTCAGGGAGGGGAGTGGCTTCCTCAGCTGGGCTGGAAGGGAGCTTCTATCCAAGAAGGGAAATAGTGGAGATATTTGTTCCTTGCATTTATAGAGTTACGCAGTTGGCCCCTTAAGATGGAATTGGTTGTCTAAAAAGGGCTTGGGTTCTTGCTGCCTGTTGGTACCACACTTCTGGTTTGTAGTTATACAACAGCCAAAGCACTGGAGAGTTGCATTTGCTCCACTTGATGATGTATGGACTTGACTTTACAGTGTTGAGTGGCAGTGTTGATAGTTAATTGCTTGAGCATCAGAGAGCCCCAGTTCATATTATTTCTGTCTACAACGTGGCTAGATAACATCAGGGCTACTTTTCCTGTTTGTCATATTCAGACTAAAAAAAAAAATAAAAGTAGGTCTGGTTGTAAGTACAGTAGCAGGGAGGATTTCTAAAGTTTATTTTTATGTTCTTGAGTTCATCTGTGGCAGAAAATCTGCACAGGATGGATTTTCTTATCTAGGACTTTAGAACAGCAAAAATAATTGTCGGCAGTACACATGTTGTCCCTGTCAAAACGATTTTTTATTTTCTTGACAAAGTTGTTCTTGCTCTTAAGTTAATTTATGTGTGCCTGTTGCAGAGGAGTTGTTCTGGAATACGGTTAGCCCCCCAGTAATGATCTGTGTAAATTCTGTAAAGATGTTTGGAGAATTTTCATGAACACTTTAACTTTTATTTTAACACTCTGTTAAAATTTTTGTCCGGAATGAAGTAGAGAATGGAACCACAGGTTGTAAGAAGAACATAGAAAAGAGGGAAAAAACAAATATAGAGAAAGGTCTTCAGTGTTGCCAAACAATGGACAGTTTGCTACCACCTGTTCAGGTATAAGTGAGATAAAAGGAATGAGGTGAGAGTGTGGCCTGTGTGAAAGTGGGAGGATCAGATGTAGCAGCTGTCTGCAGTATTGCCTAGGAAACACTGGCAGTTTGCAGTCAGCAGCCCACGCACCGCATGGCTCCGGGGAACTGCAAGTGTCTCGGGAAAGCCCCTGGGACCATCTGCAGCTGAAGCTTTGTGTCACACGGTCCCAGTCCCCAGAACAGGCCTTTTGCACAGGCTGGCTTTTGCAAGCATGGCAAGCCTGCCAAGCCCCTGTTTTGCTGCTTCCTCAGCACACCCAGTTCAAACTTCTGTACCTTTCTTTCTGTCCTCTAGGTAGCCAGGCATCAAACAACTGCTGGCCGGGATTAGTTCTTTACTTGGAACTTGATCTTTTGATTTTCTGGGAAATGTTAGATCACTGCTTTGTTACTGATCCCAAGAATGACAAACTTGCTTTTATTTTTAATGTTCTTCCATGTGTTCTTCTGAAAAACTGAGAAAGCAAGTGATTGTCTAGACATCCTCTCTTGATCAGGTGTATCAGTTTCCTTTCATGGGAGGCAGGAGGAGATGAAAACTGCCTTCAGTAGCACTGCCTGCAGACTGTTTCTGAAGACCATTCAATATAACTTCCAAATATTCCCGTGGCATATTTTGACCAATACCTTATTTCCACAGTGCTCATTTGTTCAGCAAATGCATATGGCAGATGCCATTTGCTTTGAATTCTTTTAGGAGTTAGTCAGTCTCATCTGAAAGAGAAGCGGACTTCAGGCACAGCTTTACATTTCTTGAAAACAGAACATAAACTAAGACTGAAGGTTAAACTATTTTGATTAGCCCCTGATTTTAGATGTTGTCTTGGAATAGTTCTAGGTAAAGAGAAGAGGTTTCTTTTAATTGCTATCTGAAATGCATCTTATATCAGACTGCCCTGTGGGGCTCAGAGCATCTGTCAGACCATTGCATTGGAACCTTCTTTTTGTGTATCCTGAGTTATATCACCCATGCATCTTCTTGGTGTTGGCCCTACATGCCAGGCTGCCAAAGTGTTTCTTGGACCGAAATAGAATTCTGGAAATCCCTGAAGCATCCCACCATTGGTGGTCATTGGTGTGATCTGCTCCCCTGGCATGTGGGTCGCATACTGTAGCTGCCACTTGTCATGACTGTACTGAGCTCAATGTGGGGAATGTCTTGGAACTGAAGTTTTGTCTGAAGTTTGGCTCTCCAGGAGAAATCCATATACATGGGATATCTGGGTATCCAGTTGTAACAACAGAAATTGATTCTTCTTTTCTGTCTGCCTCTTTAGGTCTTCCAAAGGTGACGTCAATAGTGAAGGATATGTGTTGGAGGTAGAATGCTGCTCCTCTTTAAACCACCTTTCAGAGAAAAAGGAGATGCCTGATTTTATTAAGAAAGTGAGTAAAAATAAAAGGGGGGGAACCCCCCAGAACACAGTATGCTTTTATTTGCACTATAATTACTGTTTCTAGTTCTGTCAGCTTGGCGGTAGCGATATGTATCATTTGGACCACCTGAAATACTGCACTAGAATTTGTTGTTTTGTAATTTAAAGTATCTGAACAGCAGTTATACTTCTTGAGAGAAACAAGTTTGATCCTATTATTATTAAAAAATTATTTGTAGTGTTACAGGAGAATGACCTCCCACAGATGATATCAATGCAGAAGATGGTCCTACAATGTACATTTTATGTTGAAACAATATATATAGTTTCTGTTTTTAGTGTCCGGATATCCTGTTGAATAGTGCTTTACCTAAAAGGCATTTTACCCCCAGATTATTTAATTTTGTTTCAGTATCACATGGTGTTTCATAGAGCTGGTACTGGTAACCTAAATACTTTTGTGAACCAGAAGAGTGTTCCTTTCAATTAAGTATTAAATATATACTAGGGAATTTGAAGAGAACACTGCAATTCTTTATCTATTGCCTTATTTTTAAAATTATTTTTGACACTATAATATTCTGCCAGACTGGAAATTAGCAGGTTATGTCCATTTTAGTGAAAACAGATTCACATTGTGCTTGTTTTAAATTCTGCAGCATCTGTTGTGTCCTGTTGCATGTTATATAAACTAGCACTGAGTAGTGTATTTATTTAGCCACAGGGTGTGAGAAGGCATGCTCCCCTAGCTTTAGTCCATTTGCAGTGGTAATAGTTAAGAAAATTTTTAGAATAAACTACAGCACAGGCATTATGAGCTTGATGGGAACTCAACTTGACAGACTACACTGATCTTCAATCTTCCATTTTTACTGTGAATTGTAAGAACTGGATTAAAAATAATGCAGCTGTAACTATCTGATAGTTAAATATATATAGATTTTGGTATCAGAACAAACTGAAGTTTTCTGAACACATAATAGCATTCAAAAATGTGAGCCCAAATTTTGTTTCAGGTCAAACTGTGTCATTACACTACTATTCTGATGTTATCTTGGATTATTTCAATATATTCCTACTTAGGAAAAACTGGTGTAGTTATTGTGTACCAGTTTCAACATGTTTGATTTTGTTCTTCAGTTCTTTGAGTCAGAGTAGAAAAATAGGCATAACTGTCACAACTGGTGGCAAAATTGTGCATCATTGAAACAGAAAATGTCTTTGCATTTGTAACTTCAGAAAGAGTATGGATAACATGAAAACAAAATGACAATCCAGGAGTCATCTTATTTCCATAAATATCCAATTCTGAGACTCTTTAGAATGTTTTTCTAGACATGGAAATGTTTCTGTTGATAGAAGCCATTTGATTATGGGGTTTTGAAGATCCCTTTTTGAAAGATAAAAATTTAAATTTTAATAGCTAGAATGTATATTTACAGTTTCTCTGTAGGTTGAGTATGTCGCTCATCCTCAGATGTTATTTGATGTAGAGAAATTTGAAGTTCTTTGAAGCTGTTGCTGTCAAGTGCATGCTGTGTCACTGTATCTGATTATGCACATTGTGGAAGTCTCAACACTTTTATGTAAATCTAACTCAGGAAACAAGACTTGTTTGGGAGTAGGAATTAATTGTCATATTAACTAATTTGTCTGAGCAACAAAAATATCCATTGCTCTTAAGGACATATAAACCAGA
>WBNQ01063936.1:0-18412 GCA_013401375.1 Spizella passerina | reverse complement strand
GAGAGAGAGAGAAAAAAATCCCATTTTTCTGGAAAAAAAATGATTGGTGTAAAAAGGTTTATTTTTGCTTCCAATTTTCATCCTGACCTCTCCCTGTGTCTTCAGCAGTGATCAGAGAGCCTTCCTGGAAAGGCATAAACATTTCTTTGGCTAACATCACCAAAATTTGTGTGTCTAAGAAAAGGCTGTCTTCGCAACCTTTCTTTTTGACAGTCAGAGGAAAAATATTCTTTAGCAAAAACATTGCTGCAACTCTTTCACAGTTTACCATTCTTCTGCTGGAATCCAGGTTGCTTTCAAAACTTTATAGAAGTTTCTCTTCAAAAGAAAGGTGACTTTTCAATAATCTTTTCATGGAGTAAAATCAAATTGAAAAAAATAACAAGACAAAGGTTTCTATTGAACATTCTGTTGATCCCTGGGTACTTGGTGGGGCTAAAGGAAAGCAAGATATACTGAAGGAAAAATATACTAAATGGTTAGTAGGAGGAATATCTCAGCACACCCAGAAGGCAATCTCTCTAGGATAATTTGCAAGAGTTCTCTCCTGAGAAAAAATCCACAAAATAATTCTTTATGTTATTCTCGAGAGATTAGGGCTTACTTGGATCAAGGACCATCCCTGCAATCTCTTTACTATTCAATCAACAGATTTAGGCTCCAATGTGATCATAGAATAAACCTGTCTTTAGGTCTTCTGGTATGAGATCAAAAGAAAATCCCATGAAGCAAAGTAAAAAGCCAATTTAAACTCATTCTGTATGGTCAGTTTTGTTCAAAAGATGTTGCTGTGCTGACTTTGAAGTCTCAGGCTTTCTCCAGGAATAAGTTTCAATGCATTATCTCTTTTCCTACATACCTGAAAATAAAAGGGCTTAAACACTGTATTGTATGCTTCAGTGCTCATTTGAAGAAATGCCAGGAAGCCTTCCTTCCTGCCCTTCCCTGCCCTCAGTCTGGATAAAATTTGTATTTTGAGTTATCTGGTAGCATACAGTTGCAATATCAATGGTTATTGAAATATGAAAAAAGGGATAAAAATTACTATTCTTGCCATATTCTCAGGCTTTTTGCAAACAGAGCTAAGCAAATGCCTGTTTATGAGGTTGGGTTGGGGGGGGTAAAGGTAATGATTCTGCCTTGTTATTTTTTTTTATATTGCGTCTTGGTTTTTATTCATGAATCCTGTGACTTGTCTCATTTGCTTGTTAATGAAAGTGAGTATGAGAATTTTTCCAGCCTAGTGATGTATTTTTTTATTAGTTCTGCAGTGTCTTGACTAAAATAGGGTACTGTGTATGCCTTCACCATAGTGTAGAAAGAGACAGGTAATGAGAAATGGCCAGCAAATGAAGAAAGAGAGAATAAGCACTGCTGCCAAGCTGACTTCACAAAAAATTTCTCTCTTTTAAAAACTGAGTAAGGAGAAAAGTGGTATGAGTGCTACAGCTGGGGTTGTCGGAGAAAAGCCACTTCAGAAAGTAAAACATACTGCAGAGATAAGGCTTTTTTTTTCTAACTCATCAGAAAGTAGTTCCAAAAGGAAAATGCAGACCTCACCAAATAAGTAGTCAAAAAGAGAGAAAACCATCTGTTGTATCCCTTTCCCCCCGTCCAGGGGGAAGGGAAAACCTTCATAATCTGAGTCAGAAGCAAACAAAGAGGAGACCTGTGGAAGGGGATTTATTTCCTACTCCAGCTTAGAGAATTTAAAACAGGACAGGAAGAGAAGAACGAAAGGTAGCATGAAAAATTAGTGAAAGAAAAAGAATTCTAGAACTATTTTAGTCCCTCTTTACAGATATTTGAAAATGCTATTTATAGAGAGTAGTACTTGCAAACCAGTGTCAAGAAGCATATATTAGGAGATGCATCCATTGATGCAAATTTAACAGGAAAGCCTGAAATTTTGCTAAAAATGGTTATAACCATGGACCTATCTGTTTAAAGTCAACTAATGTCATCAAAGGGTGATTTCTGCTGAGAAAATGCATTTCTTGAAAGATTAGAAGACCATTTGAAGGTGTGGTTAATATTATGCCACTGTCTCGAACATTCTTTAAAGATTAGGATAATACATATTTTCTGGAAGTGGTAGTCACAAATAAGGGTATTATTACTGAAGTGTGAAACAAGCAATCAATGAGCACTGCTGAGTGACTGTAACCTCCATTTCACCTTTAGGCTTCTGTAGATGAAATTTCAGAGCAAAATGAGATTAAATATTTTTCTTGAAGAGCTTTCAGCTCATGTCCCATAACTACAACCAGGTCCTACAAGGCAGCCTAGTTTGAAGCTAATGGAACTCTGCAAGGATGCCGAGGTCGCTCCTTGCCAAGCCTCTGGGAGAAACAGCCTGTGTCAGGTCTGACAACAGGAGTGATGGAAGTAGACAAAGCAACCCCGAGGCAAAGTCTGAATAAAAATCAGGTCACATGTAAAGGAATCATTGAGGTTGCACTTTTTGTATCAGCTGGGAATCTGGTCCTCAGGGAAACAAAGTTAGTGGCAGATGGTGGAGGTTCTGTGGAGAGACTTCAGAAGGGCAGCAAAACCACATATCGATGATGAAGATCTTGGGAGTCAGAGTGAGTAAAAGTGAAATACTGGATCTTGATTTGACACATTTTTCATTCTTGTCTTAATTCACTTCTTGTACAACCCATTTATTTCTTTTATATAGTTTTGCTGTTTTTAACTCCAAGATCCATTTCAATGTAAATACTTAGACCGATGTTAAAAAAATGTGATATCTTTCACATTGAGCTCAATTAATATTTAAAATCCTTCAAATGGTACTGCTAAAACAGCAGAAGAAAAAATAATCTGCTGCAATGGACTTAATTTGACAGCTCTTCAGCATGGTCAAAATCTGTGATAAATTATTTGAAAATGAAAGTTAAAAAGTGGTAAATAGCATATTTTTCTTCCACGGTAGAGCAAACGAATATCATATTCCCATCCTTACAAAGTACTAAACTAATGGTATTCAATTAAATCAAATCCTCTTGAGCTACAGATGGCTAGTTAACTGGACTCATGATCAAGCAACTATCTGCTATTACAGATCTGCATAACATGGTTTAAAATCTAACCTGAAATAGTGTGTTTAAAAAAAATACAAAAGGCCAGTATTTCAAATTATATCCAGTAGGAAGATAGCAAGGGCACTGGCAAGGGCATGGAGCCTGGCAGAGCTGGGGAACAGAGCAGGTGGAACACAGCAGCAATGACTGAGTTGCTTCCAGGCAATAAGCCCATACTAGCCAACTAACAAGGGGAATGCAGTTAAGACCAAAGTCCTTTCCTATCAGATGTTTGCCCTGAAGAATAAAAGTAGAAAATATTACAGGAAAGCAATTTGTGTCTTGTATGGTGTCCTTTTCTTGTGGAGGGTTTTCAGATGCAGTCAGCAGTAATAAATTCCTCATAATCAACAATATCTATTTAATGATGACGCTGTTATCAGAGGCACCTGTAAAAGTGGCTTTGGTGTTCCTAAAATTACATCCAGATAGAATAATGACAACTTTCTCTGCTGGGGTATGCTGTACATGAAGTCTGAAGCACATGAAAACAATAGGAACACAACTTTGCAGGCACTATATGATGCCTTTGTCAAGAGCTCACTATATGCAATCATACAACAGGAAATCAAGGCCTGAATGAAAAATGTAGGTCTGCCTCAGGAAAACTGTGGTACCAAAAATCCCATTGTGAACACTGGAAGCCAGGACAGAATTACAATTAGCAACCAAAAAAATGTCAGGTAAGATCTTCCTTTTTTACATTTTTTCTCCCTCATATTAAGTCTTTATCTTTCCCTTGTGAGATTTAAACTTTAAAGACTCTTGCTTAGAGTCTGCTTCCCACACTAATTACAGACACTAAGCATCTGTCGGAATGTCCTCTGGTTATCACTGGAATTTAAACTACCACCATTCCCCACAGTATAGTAGTTAAATCTTAGTGTTTTAAGTCTATATCCCCTTGTACTTAGTATGCAGCGAACCAGCAGATACATCTGAAATATGCAGCTGAGTTCTAACACACTCTGGCAATGAAGGAGATAAAGCAATCATGCACAGGTCTTTTCAAATGAAATACCTCGATCTCTCTATTCAGATACGTAACTCCCATTTACTGTTTGCCTGAGAATTGTCCATACAATACAAAATCCTCCTTTTGATTTAACTGAAAGAGAAATACTGGATCTTCATTCAGCACTGCAGCTTCATTCTTCACATCTGTTTGATGTGAAGTCTCTGAAAGTTGTTTGCTTTCCTTTTGGAACTGCATAGTGATTAAAGAAAGCCAATTTGCACAGAAAACTCACTGGTTTGTCTTTCTGATATCTCTGCAAATTTTATTCTGCTTTTAGAACTACAATTCTCAAAATATTCAATCCTGGCTTTTCTGTTTTATTCAGATAGGGAAACAACAAGAGCTCTGTTAATTTGGTCAATTCCAATTCTATTCCTTGGAGTTTATCTGCTTTACCTGAGCATGCAATCTTTCAATTTAAATGTGCCTTGCTACCAGCCTATCAGGCATTAGACTCTGCATTTTGGACTTACTGTTCAGCTCTCCAGGTTCCCTCACCCCCAGCTTGATTCGTTATCTCTACCCTAAGCTCATTCAGGTCCTGCCAGCTCTTTATAGTACACTGTTATGAAATGTTGTGGTCTCTTCATTTTATTTTGTGTGGAAGCTTGACTATTACAGAGATCATGCTGGTTTTTGCTTCTTGCAAGACATGTATTTTGAATAAAATAATTTGACCAAAATAATTTATTGACGCGGTGAAATAGTATTTCCAACAAACAAGTCCCCTCACTGTATCCCCAAATTTCTATCTTAATGGTGCTTTTTCATCTCAGCTGCACAGGGTCTCATGCAAAATGAAACAGGCTTCCAAAGTCAGATTTCAAAATTTTCATATCTGAATTTAAAAAAAATCAAGATTTCCCCAATTAGTCATTGAGTTGATAACATCCTGGGACCATCCAGCCTATATTAATATTGCACTTTTTAACATTCCTGTCTTTTACAATATACTAGAATATTCTCATCCTAAAAATGGGTAATACTGTCCTATCTGAATCAAACCCTCTGCAAAAGCAACAACAACAACAACCAAAGGCATTTCATTTTTTATCAAGCTAGAGGAACTTGATTGTGACTGTTTCTGTTCAAGGATGACCACCTGCCTCCTATGTGGTCTCATCCCAGGCGGAATTGGGGGCTCCATCCGTGCTCCATGCCTGGGTGCAGCCGTGCGCTCCTCGCGTGCGCTCAGCTCAGCGAGGGCAGCTTGCCATCAGAGGTGACTGCTTTCAGCCATCAATCTGTTTACTTAAGCCTCGGGTGGTGATCCCCAATTACATCCTGCTCTTCACGGCCCTTTCTGGGGCCATCAGAAAGAAGATGAATTAATTAAAAATTACTTAGAGTAGTTTTGGAAGTTACTTAATCTCCTCAACAAAGTAGTGACCTGCATTTTGGAAGCTCCTGAACTTTGCACTGATTAATTTTACAGCCACTCAAAAATGGCTCTTATAAAATGAGAAATAATGCATCACAGTAACTTTCTGCAGCTA
Organism: Spizella passerina; assembly: GCA_013401375.1. Lineage (NCBI taxonomy): Eukaryota > Metazoa > Chordata > Aves > Passeriformes > Passerellidae > Spizella > Spizella passerina. Next base: position 12,812 of record WBNQ01063936.1, on the reverse strand, counting down.
ACCTTGACAGGGTATTGCCTAGCTATATTTTATATTCTATAGTTGTAGGTGTAACTGTGCTTTGCTGTCCTATCTCCTGTTCTTTACAGCCAGAACTGATTTTTTCAGTGTTGGCTTTTGGATAATGAATGACAATAATATCTGTGGAAGAACTGTAGCCTATATAGTGAAGCCCACGTTAGGTTTATTTCTGTTTATGTGAATTTTAAAATTATACCTATTATTTCATCTGTAAATGGGTGCAAAAAAGAAATCCGTGAGAAAAATATATGAAAAAAGCTTTTTCTTTAGTCTCTTAATTGTTAAATGAATTTTAAGCTTTGTTTATGAGGTCTCCTAAATGCATAATCTATTCTCATTTCTTGAAAGCAGGAAGATATTTAAGGTTTAATAACATAATAAAACATTTGATAGAATACTTCTGTCTGTTAAATGTATTATCTTTTTTATAATAAAATTGAATAGAACAGAAGAAAATCTTTCTTTCATATATTTTACGTTTATGGAAAATAATTGGTTTATTCTGAAATCAGCGAGGTTGCCTGTGATTTAATGAGATCTGAGCTATCAGTCAGGTTTAATGATGTTGTAAAATTGTTGCAAGATGACTGAACCACAGCTACTAGTTAAAGGCATGTTCACAAAATTATGATTTCTATAATGTTGTGTATGTGTGGAAAATGCTAAGTCTATAAAACAAATCAATAAAAAGGTACAAGAGCAAAATATGCTGCATTCACCCCTCTAACATTCATAAACAGTTAAGTCTTGGCTGAATAAACATTTTGCTATGAAATTCATGGATTCATGGTCCTCCCTGCCAAGATGAAATCAAGGATCACAAAATGTCATTTTGGCCCATCACTAATGAGAAGTTTGTACCATGCAGAATTCCAGCCCCACCAATATATCATTAGAACTCAGAGAGCACAGAAAATGTCCTAAACATATGGGGGCTATGTAGAATTAAAGGACATCAGAAACATGGGCAGAAGAACCCTGAGCCAGAAGAGGACAGCAAAAGGTCAGATTGTGATGCTGAAGGTGTGACATATTGTCTAGGCTTTGCACTGGAGGAAAAGCAATTTCTGCACTTCAGAGAGAAAAGGCATGTAAGGAATAGTGGATATGTTTTGTTTTTTTCTTCAGGGGATTATCTTTTCTCTCTCCTGTGGATTAGAAGCTGTTGAACACAAGAGGAAGAGCTGCAGCATAGCAGAAGGTGAACGCAGGTGAATCCCTCCTACAGGTGACTACCGGCATTGTTCCTAATTACCCTGGATCGTTCTGTTTCCTCAATTTTTGCCTCTGCCAGAAAATAATTTGGAAATTTCTGATACTTAGAGAACTTTTAAAAATTGTCATTGGAATCTGCAATCCTATACATTTACAGCAGAATATGAATAGTGTTTAAATCCATATCACTTATCACACCGGAAAGATCTAAATATTTAGATATCCTATGCTACCTATCCCTTGAGGAATGAAGTGAGGGGAGGATTCTTAGGCCCTTTCAGTGAAACTGTTATTCAGCTTGGCACAGCTGAGTCCAGAAATGAGTGGAGAGAGGGAAAATGAACCACAATTTTATAATGTGTTGATTAGACAACTCACCTAGAAAAGAGAGTTAAGCCTAATTGTCTGCCATGGCCTACTGAATACTTAATATAAAATTAAAATAATAAAACAATGGCAAAATTTCAGTTTTTCCTCTCCTCATGTTTTCCAAACACTTAATTACAATTATTTTAGTTCTTATTTTCTCTTAGATATTTAGATATCCAAAGTAGAGAGAGATTTCCAACAGCAGCAACTGAAAGTATTTATTTTCACCCTATCCTGACATTCCAAACAGTTAATGTACAAAAAGATATTAAAAAAAATATGAAAGCCCTAGGTAAAAGAAGATTTCGAGCAAAGCAGTCACCTGAATCTAAGATGTCCTTAACATCTGTAGTGCCCTAGATACAGTGCAATTGGCAGATGGGCACGTGTGCAGACACATTTTGGACAGAGCAGAGTTCTTAGGCTTGCTTTGAGAGCACCAAACAGAAAAGGCCCTGCAGGCAAGGACATGATGGATATGGAGAGAGATAGAGAGAGATCTTTACCTTCTTCCAAGGTCAGATGATATTTTAAGAAAGAAAGAGATGTTATCATGGAATCATAAAATCATAGAATGGTTTCGGTTGGAATGGTTCAAAAATCGGTTCAAAAATCATCTAGTTACAAGCCCCCTGCCATGAGCAGGCTAGGAGAATTAGGGTTATGTATCCAGGCTGCTTGCATTCTGCATAATTTGGAACTATATTTGAAGAGTGAATCGATTTTCTAGCAATCCTAAACTTTTATTTCAGGAACCTAAAATCATTCAATTCAATGGCTTCATTCTGAAGTGCTTTATAGTCCATTGCAACAATTAGCTATAGCTGTTTGCTCTAGGTGATGGCATAGACACTGCATTCAGTTCACTTCCAGAAATCTTTCTCTAGGGGGAAAAGAATAAAATAAATCCTAGGAAATTAAACAATGGATACCAGGTTTTCACCTTCCTGGCTGAACCACTTATTCCTAGTGCATTGAATCAGGTGCTGCTTTCTGCAGGAGCACCATATCCTCCAATCTTCTATAGGAGGCATTTTATCACCTACTTGCTTTGTGAATTGGCTTACTAGATACTACCCAGAAATTGCAGGTAATGGCTGGATAAGGTATGCAGAATACATAGGTTGTCTGCCACCTGTTTCCTCTCTGTCCAATGCAGAACACATCTCATATGTGAGGTGTGGACCTGCAAGAGTGTTTGGCAGCAGTTCTGGAGCCATCATTTCCATATATTATGTTGCACAGTGGATTGGCTCCAACAGGAGGGGTAGAACATACACTGTCCCCCAGAATACAATATAGACTTCATGCAATCTTCTGAAAAGCAAATGTGAGCTGTAATCCACCCAGGAATGAAGACATCAACAACAGAATCCTTGAATGGTTTGGGTTGGAAGGAACCTTTCAAGATCATCTAGTCCAGCCCCCCTGTTAGAGGCAAGGATGCTTTCTATCAGACAAAGCTACTCAAAGCCCTGTCCAATTTGGCATTGAATACTTCCAGGAATGGCACCAATTTTCTGGGAAACCTGTTCCTGTGCCTCACCACCCTCAGCAGTAAAGAATTTCTTCCCAATATCTAATCTAATTCTACCAGATTCTCATTTAAAATCATTATTCCTTGACCTATAGCTGCATCCCCTGATAAAGAGTCCCTTACTGTCCTGCTGTAGGCCCTCATTTAGCAGAGAATTATGTAGAAATTCTTGCCAGAGGCACTGAGGAGCTGAAAATGCTTGAGCTTTGGTTAAAAAAAGGGCTTAGATGAATTAATGGAGAACGGGTCCATTTGAGCCTACTGGAGTTGGTGAGCCAGGTGCAGTCTCCAGCTCTGGTGTTGCCAGACATGGCGTCTGGAGAGCACCAGTGGCCTTAAGAGCCCTGCCTGGCCTCCTTATGACTCTGTCCACAGCCCAGGACCTGCAGGATGTCAGGTGTTGCCCAGCAAAACCACACAGAGACAGTCTCCAGCTTCCACCTGCCCATAGGGTCTCACCAGAGCCGAGCCCAGCTTGGCCTTGACTGATCCCTATCCTCAGGGATGTCCCCAGCTGGGGCTGGGGCTGGGGCTGCCCTGGCTCTCCTGGATGCCCTGGTCCCTGTCTGGGCTGTGGGACCAGCCTTGACTACCAAGCCCTGCCCTATGTCCTCAGGAGAGAAGCCCTGATAAGGACTTCCAGAGATTGCTGTAATTGTTTAGTTTGTTCACAGGTGTTTTTTGTGTGACAAGACAAAAAGAAGGGGATGGTGACTCTTGTGATTTCACAGTAAGAACATACTTTTTTAAGCAATAAGGTAATGAACCTTCCATGAGTGATAGGTCAGTGGATTTACAGTCAGATTGATTGCCTCATCATTTCAACAAGGAGCTATCAAAGTGCGATGGAAAATCTTTTCTTTAAAGAGCTTAACACAAACACTGGTCATAATTTACAAAGAGACAGGACTCAAGTTAAATTTTCAAGTAATAAGTTGCCTGTAAATATCCTCAGAGTTCATTCTAACATTGACAAACTAAAAAAAAAAATAGAAAAATAAAAATCTTTCCAGCATTATATACATAAAATAATAGAGAAACAGAAATCATGTCAGTCAGCTTCTGTTCCGATGGCACAAATCAGAAAGGGTGCAATGGTTTTCATTTCTCTGAAGCTGCTACAGGAAAATCTCCTGCAGAAATAGTCCACAGAATAAGGCAGGCATCACAAGGATTATGTGAGCAACAGAGGACTCCAAGGCCATAGTCATAGACAGAAGTGTAGTACAAAAATACTTCACTACGAGACACAAGGTCATAACAATAATTAAAATGTTGATAGAAAGTTGGCTCAGACAACCATGCTGTAACATACTAAATTCTTCTTCAGCAAAACCATGTAGGAAGGCTATCAGATTATCAAGTGCCATCTGAAAGTTCACTTCAGTAGAAAAAAATGTTATCTTTCCTAATACTGGTATACGGATTGCCACGATTTGCAAGTTATGATCTGAGCCAGAGGGGAGACAGGAAAACATCTGGGCAAAGAGCAAAATACATCATGGTAGTTTTTGTTCAGTAGCTGAAATAAAACCCAAAAAGGTACAACATCAGAAAAATGGTAAAAAAACCCAATCTCTTAAAATACTATGAACTTGCCAAAATTATTTAGGAGCCTGGAAAATGACCTGAGAGTAGAGTACAGACTCTGATAATTTCTAATAGTATTTAGTATTTCTCTAGATGTTGAGACTAATGAAACTTGGAACCTGGTATTCTCTCTCTTTCCTGTGATCTTCCACATTATAAAGGATTAGTATCTGAAGCATGTTTCCTCTTCCCAACGCCCCTTTGCATCTTAAGATTTTTGAGAGCTCTACCTCTTCAAATTTTGGCCAAATCTGAAGAAAAAAGAAAGAAAATAGAATAATCAAGGAAGAATCATACTTGAGGGAACATAAAGAAGGAAAGATAGTGGTAGAATGGCACTCACAGTCTTTCTGCATCTCCTTAGAAGCTCATGCTTAATAAACAAAGACATTTTGAAGCTTTCTGCTTTTAGCAGGGGAGACTGCATGTTTTAAATGCACTTTCTGTACAATAACACAGGGATTTTACAGCATGAGTATAATGATATTTGGTATCCTCAAGACGACCAGATAAATTGAATTCCAATCTCTTACACGCTTGATCTGATAGATGGGTGAGAATTACTGACCTGGTCTCTGAGTGTCAAGGGCCAGTAGCAGAAAGGAGCACAGTAATGTTCTGAACCGGAGAGCACTCAGCATAGGCAAAGGCCACAGGATGGGAGGGAAGCAGTTTGTGAGCTTTCCACGTTTCATCTTCAATATTTAGCCTTACAGAACAAAGAAACCAAATCTTCAACCAGATGTCTTATGCTGAGTGGTGAATACGATTTTATCAATAAAGGTTTGCTGCTTTAGCGTGTCTTAGATGGCAGAACCAGCCATGAATAAAAGAAAGATGTTTTGTGTTGAAAGACGTTTTGTGTTGAAAGGAATTTAGGTTTGAGAAATTTTCTGCTCTACTAACTGCAAACTCCTCCTACACTTTTAAGTAGGGAACTTTCTTCTATTGCTGTCTGATACTGATTATATACAGAGTATAAAAGGGCTGTGTGTGGCCCTTCTGAATTTCATTAACCTGTTAAGGTGTTGTTTTGTTTAATAAAAGAGGTATAAAATTGCCTATTTGTGATCTTGCATTGATTTATAGCATTTTAAGGAAACAAATCCTTTCTTGAGAAAAAGTCAGACTGCTTGAATTAAGACATAAAGCTTAAGTATCCATAAATTCTTCAGCATTCAGAATTGAGGGAAGTAAGCTTTGTTGCTAGGAGACTGTGACTAGAAGGAGAGCTTGCTTTGTTTTAAAGATTGGAATCTGTAAGAAAAGTACTTGGCAGATAAAATAGCTGTATGTAAGAGTTCAGTGCAGACCAGGTGAAGTATGAGGCAAGTACTGGAAAGCTTATGAGAAGTGCAAATCTTCAAAAACTCTTCAGCTATCATGACATAGTGGCCTGATAAAAGAAGCTCATTATTTGCCTGCTAATAATTAAGAAGAAATTTCAGTTGAGACATGAATTAAAGAATAAATATTGATGAATCTGTCAAGAAGAGACTGTGATTTAATTTACTTTTTGCATTTACATGGTACTAATCTGTAGGTCTCTGAAAGTTTTTTAAATTAATAACAATAAAACATGTTGAGTCTATAGTGAAAGCAAGCTTGTTGCAGAGAAAAGAGGGAATTATTCTCAAAGTTATCTCAAATTTTGCAAGTAGCTTCCAATAAAGAAAAGAAGTTTGAAAAATTTAAGTTTTTCTGGCCTACAATAAAACACAAATAGCTGTATAATATATAGAAAGTTTTGACTTTGTAGGAATTAAAAAGAAAAGTAATAGCTTTAATTTAAAATGTTAAAACTCAATTGAGAAATAAAAATGTATTTAATTTTGTCTTGAACAAACAAGGTCAAGGCATTTGAGGGTGGTTTTTTGTGTGGAAAAAGGTGTTTTTTTAGTTAAAATCTCTCAGTTCTTGTACTTCAGTGTAGAAATGGTGAGGCAGACATTTCATGGGATATTAACTATAGAATAAATAAAGAAACCCAATGTCTTTAGTTTGGTAGCTGTGACACATCTCTTGCTGGTGTCCACATTACTTTGTGCTTGGAAATTTTAGATATCCAGATGCACAGAATGTGTGGGAACCCTGTATATAAGCATACGTAATTAATTTTTTCTAAAGTTGGAATATTTTGAATTATTAAAATATTATCCAAATAATTTGGTATAAGGCTGTGTTTAAAAATGCATTGTTCCTGAAATGTTAGAGAAAATATTTTGCTTAATTGTAATTAGGTGGCATTTTTTCACTCCTACTTCATTCTCAGTTTCCATCTGACATTTCAGATATTACACTGGACGATATTACAGAGGTGTTTGTTCTAAAGATACCTTCAGAAAACTTGTTCACATGTGAAGACGCTCCTGAAAGAGCAAAATAAAACCTGAGCGTGGCATATGACTTCCCTCGTGCAGTCAGCCATGCTGAGGCACCGGGGTGGTTACTCATGATTTCTGGTGGGTGGACACCCTCCTGCAAGTGCCTCTTCCTTGCCAAGCCAGCCTGCTCAACACATCAGCCACTCAGCTACGCTGAGGCCCCCTCATGTAAGAGTCACTCGGAGATTTTAACTTTGCAGTGTCAGGCCCTCCTTCACAGCAAGCCAGATGATTTTCTAGCACCACATGGTAGTCTGGTAGCTCATTTTCAGTTGTGCTGTTGTACAGGGTGAAAGCTCCTCTTTGATTTGTTGTGCTTGCATACCCATCTACCTTTTGGAAAACACTTGGAAGTTCTCATTAGGTTGAACAATGGAAATCATTTAAGAGTAGAGGGATTTATATTTAGTGTTATTTCATCCTTCCCTATCCTTTAGCATTATTTTTCAAATGTTACCAATTGAGAAATATCAGAATTTGAAAAAAAAAACCAAACCCAACCCCTAATAAAAATTTAAATTCTCTGCCTTACTGAAAATCAGAGATCTACATGTCCAAATTTAGTGCTCTGGCCACTGGTGAGCTAAAGTATTCTATGATTCTATGATATTCTCCACCTTCTCCCTGCTTTCTGAAAGTATTCATCAGGAGGAGACACATTCTCAGCAAATTATGCAGGGTCCAAAATAACTCAGGTGTTTTGTCTTAGTGCTAATTTACATATAACTTTACAGTGGCAACAGTACCTAATAGCAAAGTACAGTACCTGCATTCTTGAGGAGGATGAAATGACTGAAAAATATTATTTTTTACTTTAAGGTGTGGTTCTAGTTGATGCAATTGGCAAAATGAGATGAGTGTTATGAAATATGTCTTGACACTGAGATACCATGGCAACTTGCATGTATATGTGCCACTAAAGAGAAACTATGTTATTATCAGCAAAAAATAAAGATACATCAGCATGGGTCAAGAAAATAATTTATTAAAATTAATTTAGTGGTTTATTTATTAAAAATTTGAACATTTTTGTACCAATGCAGTGGTTGAACTGTTCCACGTCGAAACATGATTTGTATAGAAAATGAGAGAAGAATTCATCTTGGGAACATGTGGTCCATACAGGCTTAAAAAAAAGAAACAACTGTAAAAATAACACAATTATCCTCAATTTATAGGCAGAAACAAGGCACAAATACACAAGTGGCAGGGTTTATTCAAGGAGTTGTAGTTTTCCATGGTGTAGATATTCAGCGGTAAGCCAATGACTTCAGAGTCCCTTTTAAATCAAGACTGAAAAATGGGCGCCTCCAAGCTATAATTCTACTCAACATCAACCAAGTATCAAAAGATCATATAAACCACACACTAAAACTCTCTTTTTCTCTCCATTGACTCTAAAGGCAAGTTAATGACTTTATCTCTGTTAACATTTATTCTTCTTCACAGCTACGTGTGGTCCAATTAATTTCTTCTCTATGAGTAATGTTGCCTAATAAAGCTATGACAGACTTACAGATTGAGTCAACCTTGCTGGAAATCCTTGTCAGCTCCCTGTCAAACCCATCTTTTCCTTTGCAAATTATTCTTGATCATTTGAAAGGCAAATTTGGATGCAATGTGTGAATTCCTGTGAATTTTGTCTTTCACAAACTCATTTAAAGATTCTTTAATTTTTTTTGCTAAATTCTTAGAAAATCTTACAGAGACTACCATTTAGTTATGTTCTTCATCAGCAGGTAGCTACCAAAGCAAAGATCATTCCTCCTAAGAAAAATAAAAAAAAAGTTTTTTTAGATTAATTGTGTTTGGTAGAAAATTTCATGCTCTCTGCTAAAGGTTGTTGGGCACTTAGAATGAGTGCATACCATACATCCATACTAGAATGTGTTTTTCAGAAACTGCAACTAGACATATAACTGCCGTTCAATTTGTCTTTAAAGGTGTTTACCTGAGATAACACATCAAATTCAATTGTTAACATACAGGGCAAAATTTCCTGTCGTTTTCATTGTTCATTGACTTTTGGGAACACTGTAGCATTTACACAAAAAATTAGGGCCATTTACCTGTGCAGACCTTTACCAAGAGTGGGTTTTGGGTTGCAGTAAAGTATAGCACTCATAAGAAATCTTTCTGTCTCAGCCATGAAGGCACTGTGCTGTGATCAGAGGATAAGGCCAGCCTGTGACAGACAAGTCAGTCTCAGACTGTTGGAGTTACTGTCATGTGTGCATTTTGAGTCTGTAGAAGGACAACAGCAAGAATAACAACCTAGCTCATACAATTTTGGTTGTTTTTGCTTTCCAGAAATAACCTTAAATAGAGCCCACCAAATACTCAGATGTCTTCAGTTAGTCCAGTTAAAGGGAACTTAAAGAGTCCACAAATTCTCTTCAGTCACTTTCAGGCAGAAATTTTGCCAGAGCAATGGAAAATCTGTAGGAGTGAATTTTCCTTCATTACCTCCAATGAGCCATTATGTCAAGAAGGTTCTGTCAGGTAGTCTGAAGTAATTGCATTGCAAAGAACGAAGGTTTTAAGATGAATGAATTAAGATATTAAGTCATCAAAATATATTGTCTGCAATTTCCGAACTTAAAAGTTGTATTTTCTGCATCAAAGGAACTGAGCTGATAACAAAAACAACTGCAGGTTTATGAGAGTAAGTATTTGTTGCAATGCTGATGTTTGAAATCTAATAAGACTACCCATGTTTTGTGGTATTCATAAATTTATTCAGAAATTCAGAAATTATTCAGGTATTCAGAAATTCATAAAATACAAATTTTGATCTAACTTGCATCTCAAAAGTTTGCTCTTTGATGTATTGCTTATTTTATAATTTATTAAAAAAAAATTCTCTAACAAAGAATTTGTTTAAGCAAGTTCCCCAGAGTAAAATGCTTCTTTGAGTTGCATTGATGTAAAGTTAGTCAACAGATTTCAGCTCAGTAGCTACTTCAGATTTTGTGGTTGATTGTAGAGAAATGTTTTCCTAACTGTGTTAGAGGGTTTTTTTAAGTTCTAGAGGACTCAACTCCAGCTATGGATTATATAATTAAAAACCATACCTGTATTATTGCTGTAACTGATTGATACCGACAGTCAGCAGTTATCAGAGCACATTTTCCACCTTGCAGTTTTTGTAAGATGTTCTATTAATGGCTCTAAGACGAGGACATATGTGGCACTGTGCTGAGCTAATAAAACATTAGTTGTATGGATTGAGAGAAGCATGGAGGGTGCTGAAAAAAAATTTCAATGGCCACTCAAAACACAGGATTATAAGGCCTTGAAAGTATAAGCACAAGATGATAGAAAAGGACATAGAGCTCTAAATGCAGGTCACAAATGATTGCTCATTCCCTGATTATTAAAGGGGGATTGCAGAACTGGGGGAATCCAGTTTTATCTACTTTCAAGGTTGCATTAATAATGCAACCTGGAAACTGGGTAAAACTGGATTTAGGGATAACAGAAAAAGAACAAGTTAAGGTGATTTTTGCAAAAATATAGAAAAATTACCTAAAGCAGACTCAGTATCTAAAAGGAAGACAGCATCAGTGTCATAGTTCTTAAAAAAGTGTGGTAAGAACTTGGGTGAGAGACGATTCACCCTCACTCCAGTTCTTGACAAAAACCTTTTATCAAGCTTAGCATCTGCTGCAGAAGTGAAAGGCTGAGCATAGTATNCCTTTATATCCAGGGTTTAATACTGTAGCCCATATAAGTTCTATGTGATGTTTGGTATGGTATCCTATCCTTGAAGCTTGAGTGTTAAATCTGAATGCAGAAATTCATGGAGAATATAAGCATTCCAGGTTTTAATTTGCATGTAACAGCTGGTGGAGGATATGGGCATCTTCAGCTGATAAAGTTTGGATGACAATCAGGAAGAATCTCTCTTTGGCCCAGTGCTAATCAAGTACTTTACTGGAAGCAAACATAAAACTGTAATGAAATTTGCAGATGAATGAAGCTGGTTGAGAGAAAAGGAATAATCGTGTGTGAAAATCGGTTCCTAAGAGCCCCTTGATGTGCTTTTCTCATTTTAAGCCAAATATAAGTCCATATGCCCAGTAACCTAGAATACAGGTCATACAGGCCTGGTATACACTTTCCCCTGTTGTGGCTGAGGTAATTGCTGGCATAGAAAGAGAATGTTATGTACAGAATTACTAGGCCAATTTCTATGCCACATAAACTGATTAAATCAATGCTTCAATGGCCCCTATTAAAGGAGGTCAGAACAAATGTAGAAAAAATCCCAATTTTTTATAAATCCTTGTGGGATGAGACATCTCCCTCCATTTAAGTCAATTTAACTTATCAAAGAAGAGATTTAGTAGTCATGAAATGATGACAGTACTACCATGCAGAGCTATCTCGCAAAGCAAAGGCACACTGGCATCCAAAGGCTGACAAGAGAGCACTAGGTAAGGTCAGGCCAGAAATCAACATCTATGAGACAATCAGTGTGATTAACTACTAGAAATACTACAAGGAGTTCAGAGAGATGTTCTGCCACTAAAGTCTGAACTAAAGCTGTTTGTCTATTTAGAAGAGTAGCTCATCGAGAGATCAGAAAATTACTGGGTGAATATTTATAGTCTGGGTAACGTAGGAGATCAAAATAGATTGTATAATAGGCCCTTCTGTCCTTGAACTCTGATTTATATATCAGATGTTTCATTAGCTGCTATAAGGGTGTTCTAGACGTGAATTCTACGTGTCTTGATTTTGAGGTATTTGGTTCCTATCATAAATTTTCATGAGTTTTGCATGACTGCAAATCCTGTTAGACATATACATTTGAATGAAAGGTTTGGCATGCACTCTGACCTATAAAGGTCAAGAAAGTAAATACAAGGTACTGCATGCCAAAAAAGACATAAAACCCCCCCAAAGATTTCTCAGTAGTCAGAATTAAAGACTATGAATTTCACAGAGGATCCCAAACACGTCACATCACATTTAAAAGAGACTTCTTTCAACTACCAATAGTAGTTAACCATTAGCTGCCCATGTCCATTTGCCTTTGTGTTCACTTGTTGCCCAGGAATTGTGTCCAAGTTCTCATTTTCAGTGGCCTAACATTGCAGCCACCAATCATTCATATAATGCACACAAGAATTTTGCCACTGAACTGTGGAAGATTTTTTTAACACTTGAAATTACAAGTAAAAAATTTCCTAGAAAGGTTTAAAACTAATCTGTAGTGATAATAGATGGGCAGCAGGCAATTTATTTCTCATACTCTCTTGATAGATTGCCAAATTAATCCATCTTCTTAAACTAAAAAAAAAAACCCACATACAGCAATAAAGGCAAGATTNGGGATAACAGAAAAAGAACAAGTTAAGGTGATTTTTGCAAAAATATAGAAAAATTACCTAAAGCAGACTCAGTATCTAAAAGGAAGACAGCATCAGTGTCATAGTTCTTAAAAAAGTGTGGTAAGAACTTGGGTGAGAGACGATTCACCCTCACTCCAGTTCTTGACAAAAACCTTTTATCAAGCTTAGCATCTGCTGCAGAAGTGAAAGGCTGAGCATAGTATCAGGGAAAGAGGGGACAGCAGGAAGTCTGTTTGTATCAATTTGGGCTAAATTGTTTTGGAGAAAGGGAGGTAAAAATCAGGTTATTTGAATGGTAAGCTTTACTGTCATTATAACGAGACTAATAATTCTTTT
>WBNQ01063935.1:0-57423 GCA_013401375.1 Spizella passerina | reverse complement strand
GAGCGCCGGGGGCAGCCTGGGGCCGGCGGCGGGGCTGGGAGCGGGCTGGCACCGGGAGGCTGCGGGGGATCCGACGCGGGCGGGCCGGCCGGCCCTCCGCATGTCCCAGGCGAGGCGGGCGGCGGGGGCGGCTGGCGCAAAGCGGGCCGGGGGCGTGGGGAGCCAGCGGGGTCTGGAGGAGTTTGAGCGCTGGGAGCGCAGACTTGGCCGGGTGAGGCGCGGCTGGCCGGGGTTGCCGAAGGATGTTCAGCCCGGCCGTGCGCGCAGAGGTGTTCGCAGAGCTGTGCCTGCGGGGCGGGCGAGCTGCCGGGGCCCACAGGGATCCTGCGAGCGCGGGTGGCCGTGGCCAGGAGGCCTTGGGTGGGAGACCTGTGCAAAGTTTAGGAATGCAGCCCTTCTGTGCAGAGGCCCGATTCAAGTCCCATCGAAGCGTGCGCGGGCAGTGCGCTGAAATCGGTGCGGTTTGGAACAACCTGATGAACACACCCACTGGCTGAGATCCCGCAGATTTAGGCTTAATGATTTTATTATGAGGCATTTTCTGTAATTATTTTTTCCTTGGGATAACCAGGGTAGTAGGATTAAGTCTATGTATAGTAGTAGTATAGAGGATTCGTGTGATAGATGTGTGCTGGTTATGGAAAATAAATGTATATGAAAGTTTAAAGGGTACCCCTTTTAATTAATTTTTATTTTTTCCAATCTAGGTAATAATTCTTACTTAATAAGAGTTCAGGGTTGGATAGTTAGGAGTGCTGTATTACCACTGGGGTCTTTCCTGTGTCCTCAGATGAGAAGAAGAAGGAAACAAATCCAAAACAAACAGTACAGAAAGGAAAATAGCAGCAGAAATGCACATTATTCCCATATTACTCCAGAGCAGTTTTGTTACAGCACTGAGAGAATCAGAGACACTGTAGCTCTTCACTGAGTCTGTCAAATGCCATGAGTTGTGGTTATGGTGTCTGGGTCAGACCATCCATGGTACTGAGGCCTGACAGGCTGAAACAACGTTTTTGCTGCAGAACCAGCGCTTGACACTTGAGTGGTAGCCTTGGGATGAAGAGCACCATAATGGGCTTCTGGTCCCATCATTCTCCCCTTAGTAATGAAGGTCTTAAGTGGTAGAGGAGGCTTAGAGGAGCTTCCTGGGTGTACCTAATAGGAAAAAAGAGTGAAATTCTCAAGTGGAGCGCAATGAACTGAGATATAACTGGATTACATAGGTATAATCTGTGTATAACATGGGAGTGTACTTTCCTCTTTGTCAACCCTCAACGTGCTTTCAAGTAGCAGGACTGTTAGAGGTTGCTGGTATTTCTGCCTTACACCTAGGAGTATGTGTACATACCAAAATATTGTGTTTGCATGTATTTACTTCCTTGAATAGTAAACCTACTTCAGAGGTGAGAGTAGTGTAGTAATGTAATTATGTACACTCAGTGTACATAATAAACTGTCAAGTCACCGTTGATAACCAGGTGCACGTATTTACCCTCTGGAGGAATGTTTTTAACTGTCATTACCTTGGTTTCTGCTTTCTCTGTTTGTACTTTTGAGTGTTATAAACTGGGAGGGCTTAAAATTTAACATTGTAAATAAATTACCTTTGGTTTCTGTGTGTTTCTTTAGAGATTGTGAGTGTGGGAGTTCTCAAAGCTTAATGGGAGGGTTCTTCCAAGCAATTTTAAAGCAAGAGATTGAACTTCTCTGCCTTTGGCATTGTATTTGTGAGTGCTTTTAAGCCTGAAGTGACTGAATGTAAAAGTGCTTCCCCAAAGTAGCTATGGCTGTGTGGCCCTGAGTGTGTCAGAAGGTGGGTTTTCCAAGCAGGTTGTGTTTCTGTTAATGAGAGAATCAGGCATAAATTGAATACTGAGGACCAACTGCAAGGCACTGGGAGGGTAATAGAACTGGTGCAGTCTGGTTGTGGTTTGTCAGCTGGAATTCCTTCCAAATGGAGAGGTGGCGTGGAGGCAGCAGCGTCTGACTCCCAGACACAGACTTCTGTACTGGGGACTGGGAGCAAATATATTGAAGGGATATATCCTGAGAGATGGCATAGATTGTTGCATTGACCAGTACCTTCGTAGTAAGAGACATCCTAAAGAGCTTCAGAATTTATTTGGGCTTGAAAGCAAAGTGATCTGGGTTTTGCAGTGTGTGCTATCTGGATAATGCAGTTAAGAGGCATCACACGGTGTTCTGGTGTGTATTCACATGCACACTTGATGCCTGTGCCCTTGGGTGGAATGGCACTTCAAAGCTACAAATTTCAGGGGCTTGTGACAGTCACTTCTGTGGACTGCCTGTGATACATGGATGAAAGCATCATAGGGTCAGCAGTGGAATAAATATTTTTAAAAGGTGCCTGAGAATTTGGTCCACTAGTCAAAATCAGCATAGTACTGGCACTATCAGGTCTTACTGCCATATTCTCTGCACCAGGAAGAAGTCCACTGTGACTGTGGCTTTGGTAGTCTAGTTTTGACTCTCACTCTTAAGCAAGGGGATAGAGAGGATGAAGTACTTTATAAAGATAAATATTGTTTCTCCATTTTCTGAAGTTGTGGGAAGACAGAACATATATGACAAAAAAGAGAAGACTGGTGGTCATGGGGAAGATACAAAAATTGTGTCTGTATGTTGCTGTAGCTGTGTAGCAGTCCAGGAGGAGAACACTGGAGAACATTTTTGTTTTCTGTTCTCCTCTGCTGTGCTACCATGCTGGAAGAGGCACGAGTATGCTGTGTGTTGTTGGTGGGTCATGGCAGAATAGCCAGAGAGTCTTGGAGAGCCTGTAAAGCTTTGTTGAGAAGTGCTGTGTCTTCTTACTTAGTCAGAACTAGTTCATTAATCTCTATATGGAAACGAATTACACCAAGGTGCTGATTATGCAGACTCATTTTCCACATGAAACGCTTTTTGTGCAGCCCATATTTGCTTTGGCTGCATTTGGCTTTTCAGCCATTTAAAATGAGATGAAAAAGTACAAATAGTGTAATTGCTAGTACTTTGTCTGGAAGCGTGGGTTATTTTGCAGTCCTGTTTAATTCATCTTTAGTATGCAGCCTAGTTCAGGTAGCACAGCCATGGCAGTACCAGGCTGGGGTTCACGTAGTTAGCGGAAACTGTTGAGTTTGATGGTTGAGAAAGGAGTTTTGAAGTAGGGTCCATCAGCAGTCTCCAATGCTGATTTTAGCAGATGCTTAGAAGAAAGCCCCACTGCAAGTAGCAGAATTATGCTGATTTGTCTGTAAACCATCAGGGTGCAATGGTTGAGAATGTGGGCTAGCAGTGAACACGGGCTTGTGATAACATGCCAGCATGTTGCAATGTTTTCTCTGCTGTTATGAACAGTACAGGGGTTGGTGCTTTCTTCTGTTCAGCTCAATGGAGTTGCCAGTTTATTTCCAGCCCAGTTTCTGTTCCCAGGCTGAGAGTATGGACACAGGACATTCCTAGCCCTCCTCACCCATGGAACTACCTGTTCCAGATACTGCCTTGTTTGTGAGCACCTCTTCGTAGTTCAGAAGGATGAATTTCCCACAAGTGGGTTTGGTCCTGCAAATACATGGGTCCTCAAATGATGGAAAATGATCTTACGAAGAGTCAGAAAACTAAAGGCCCAGAGAGCTGTGCAGTGCTGGTAGGGGAATACAAAAGCCCAAGCAGTGTAAGCAAGACTACTTTAACTTCATGCTGACACTTTAACATTGGGCTTAGTTTCACCCACCTTGTGAAGTGAAATTTGTGACAGGTACAAAGTGAGGGGCATGTACAAGTCTAATCCAGAGGTTTCGGAGTGGAGATGGCACACATTGGTAGGAGTTAGTGAAAAATTATGCTTTTGGACACAGGTTTTGTGGTTTGTTGTGTTTTGGGTTGATTTTTTCACCCTTTTTGTTGTTGTTGTTGTTTTTTAAAGATAAAGACATCTGTGTGATATATGGGATGCAGAAGATAAATGGGATGCACATCTTTAGAGCTTGTGTGGAAGAAATCAGTTGCCTTTTAGTTATGTGTTGTTCAACTGTGTTGAATTCACGCTCTTCTCTTTTCCTCCTTCTTTCTAAAGCCAGTGTGAATTCATCGCTGTCCTTTAAATCAGACTTTCAGCTTTGCTGTTTGAATGGGCTATATCCTCATTGTGGACAAAAAAAGCGGGTTTTCCTGCTTGATTAGGAGGCGTTATTTAATTTAGCTTTCATGTGTGTGTGTAAATGTATTTTCAGAGGCAATTTGCAAAATACAAGCTTCAAATACCAGATTTGCTTAGTGGAGGATAGACCTTGCAAGACGCATTAGGAACTTAAGAAAAAAAATGAAATGTTCCCTTTCAGCCTAATAATGATAATGTTATTTTTATAAGTACTGCTAGTTATTAGAACACCAGAACTCATGTCCTGAGCTTGGAGCCTGTTGGGCTAGGCTGTGTACAAACTCAGAACAAGCATGGTCCTGGTCTGTCCAGTTCTACAAAGAGTCACACAAGATATGAATGGACACTGATGGACTGTGAAGCACAACTAAAGGGTGAGATGAGAGAGGCACATAAACACCAGCAGCTTAGCCATGTTTTTGTAAGTAGATAAAGATTAATTAATTTTTTAATTTCAAACTTCATTTGGCTGCTTCTTGTTCTTGAGTGAAAACCTGTCTAGTGAAGTTGGTGTGGAAAATTCATGGCTAGACTTGGGATTTTTTTCTTTTCTTCCTTTTGAAAAGTTTAAAAAGTTTATGCATAAAATGGATTACTGGAGGCAGAGATGGAGGAGGTGAGAAAATAAGATAATATTTTTTGTCCACTCTCCCCTAATAAAGAATGAATGGGACTAATTTGCTGGGGTTTTTTAAATGTAATTTTGTTGTTGTTGTTTGGACACAAACCAAACAAAACCGCTTTGCCTCTAAAAGGAGTTGGATTAGAAAACTGTAACTACATAAAAGTGAAGCCACTAACAGTTCTGGTCTTTATCTGCTATATCCTTTTTGGTCTAAATGAGGTCAGTTGAGAGTGATCAGTTGACAGCCTTCAGGTATTCAGCACGTACCAGTGGGTAGAGATGTGCTGCTCAGTCTCTGTCTCAGAGTGTTTGAGCTGGGAGGGGACCCTTGGAGATCACCTGGCTGAACCCCCAGCTGCAGTGGGGTCATGTAGAGCTGATTGCCAGGACCATGTCCAGATGGTTTTGAATGTCTTCAGGGAGGGAGACTCCACAGCCTGTTTTGACAGCCTGTGCCATTGCTGGGTCACCCTCACAATGAGAAGTGTTTCCTGATGTTCCAGAGAGAGCCTCCAGTACTTCAGTGTGTGACCATCGCCTCTGGTCCTGGCACTGGGGACCAGTGAGAAGAGCCTGGCTCTCTGTTCCCTCCATTCAGGTGTTTTTAGACGTTTTTAAGATTCCCTAAGCCCTCTCTTCTCCTGGCTGGAGAGTCCCACCTCTCCTCCCAGGAGATAATCCAGTCTCTTAATCCCAGAATCATAGATCAGTTTGGATTGGAAAGCTCCTTAGAGATCGTGTAGTTCCAAGCCTCTTGCCATGGGCAGGGATGTCACTCACTGACTAGACCAGATTGCTCAGAGCTCCATCCAGCCTGGCTTTGAACACTTCAGGGCTGGGGCATCCTTCACTTTGGGCACCTGTTCCAGTGCTTCTCCACCCTCTGAGTAAAGAATTTCTTCCTAACAGCTACTCTAAACATGCCCTCTTTTCATTTTAAAACCGTTGCTTTTTGTCCTGTCACTATCTGCCCATATAAAAAGTCCCTCTCCTTCCTTTGTACCTGGAAGTACTGGAAGGCTGTAATGAGGTTTCTCCAAAGCCTTTTCTTCTCCATGATGAAATCATTCTGGCGGCCTTTTGCTGCACGTTCTTTGGTGTGTCCATGTCTTTCTGTATTTGGGATCCCAGAACCAAACCTGTCATTGCAGGTGTGGCCTCTGCGGTGACTTGGTGGCGGGGCAGGATCACCTCCCTCCCCCTGCTGTCAGCACTTTGTCTAATGCAGTGCAGGACATCGTTCACTCTGTGCCATGGGGACTCACTGCTGCCTTACGTTCAGCTTCGTGCCCACTGGGAGCCCAGGACCTTTTCTGCAAAGTTGTTCTCCATCTGGGTGGCCTCCAGCACAGACTAGTGCGTGGGATTGTCCCTCCCCAGGATTGTCCCTCCCCGGTCCAGGACTTCACATTTCCCCTGGTTGGGTTCTTGAGGTCCCTGTTGGCTCACTTCTCTAACCTGTCAGGGTTTCTCTGGGTGGCAGCATGACTGTCAGGTGTATCAGCCACTCCTCCCTGTCTTGTGATCCCTTCCCAGGGATCAGCGTGAGGATGACCAGCCAGCCTGTAGTTCCCTGGTTCTTCCTTGGAGATGGAAGTGACATTTTTTTTCATCTTAAAACTAAGTATTGAGAAAGTGCTTTTCGTGGGCTGGTAATTAACATTTGTAATGTGTCCTGTGACAGGTGCAGATGCACAGACCATCTGTGCCTTTGTTGATCCTGTGCTCTTCCAAGCTTTCTTCAGACCCAAGGTTACAGAGAAGTCTAAAAATCTGTAAATCAGCTTTGAACCCTCAAGTCCTACTCAGTTTTTCCAGCTGCTAGATTAGAAATTCCAGTGTTACAAGAGCACTGGAGAGCTCTTACTAGACTGTGGGATAAATTGGTGCCTCAAAGATGAGAGTTTGGCTGCTTGGCCAGCCAGGAGCATGCTGGTCCTTGCTGGTATCTGCTTTGTAAATACTGTGTGGATTGAGCAATGATGCTTTTTTTTTTTAATTCCCTCAGAATGAGTCCACATTGGCTTTATAATACTTTCAAGTGATTTATTGAATTGCTTATTTCTAAAAATAGTGAGCAGCTTGACTAATACTGCAGCTTAAGGCCTGCCCAAAGACTAAAGAAGGACAATAGGTCAAAAGAGAAACTCAAGTGTTTTTATTTCTTTACAAAAATTGAACAGGAAATAAAAGGTAAATGAAAAGAACGTTCCTTAGCTCCTCTGGGAATCAGCTTTAGTTTCATGAACTTGTGTTCATGTTTTTCACTGTAGCATGTTGCTGAGCAGAGGCACAGGAATGTAATGTTAGCACTGCTGCTGCTGAACAATCTGTGGTAGGATCACTTTCACTGCTCTGGCACCTCGCCAGACTTTCCAATCTCAAATGATTATTGCAGTGACATTTGTCGTATTGTATTAAAAAGTACACGTGTGGGCGGGATTTGTTGTTTGACAACAAAACTAATGAAGACAGGAAACTGAACAACTTCTGTTGCTTGGACTTTGAGTAAAAATACAGATCTTTTTATCTGTGTTTTTCAAAACATACAGAATTTAATTTCCATAAAATCCTGACCCAGCTGAAGTTGATGGAAAAGTCCTGCTAGTTTAAGCAGATTTAGGATTTCAGCCCAATTAATTGAACACAAGTATAAATCTACTAGTAGACTAAAACCATTTCATAGTGGTCCTAATAATTGTAAAAGACTGTTGTGATCACTACACACAGACTCGGAGGGAAGGTAAAATGCCTCAGTGATCAGACACTCATGTATGAAATTATATAGCTCAGTGTTTTACCATCTTTCATGCATTTTTTTAGATGGTGGATAAAAGATTATTTGAACTTTAGATAGGTAGTGCTGTTAAAACAAGCAGTCAAGATTGGATGGTTACTTAAATTTTATTTTGTGCTTCAGCAGATAAGGTGACTGATGCCTACATCATACTGACATAGAGAGCAAATTGTACAATCACCTACTATAAACTGGACTTTGCAAAGCTGGCAAGATAAGCATTTGAGCCAGCCTGATCTTTTATGTATGTATGCATATCTCTTTAAAATGGTATAAAAAAACTCTCATTGGATCCAAAATGCTTTTTACCTCATATTTCTCAACAGTTTTCTTTCTATAATGCAGTGATGAGGAATGTGAGTACCTCCAGAGGAAAATATCAGAATTTTCTACTTTAACATACTTTAAAAAGAACACTGTAATGCAGCCCTTGCTGCCTTTAGGTCCAGGTCAGTGGTGATCCATCAGGCCATAGACAGCCATTCACATCTGGTTTACAGAGCTGTACAGAGAAACAGTGAAATGAATAAGGGTGACTTGGTGGTTGCTAAGGATTTACAGTGATATTTTGCTTCAATTTGTGTGACCAACACTGTTTGAGACAATTGTCCCTACTTTTTCAGAGCAGGAGAGAAGTGCTTGGTGTTGCAGGTGTTTCCTTCTCCATGCTGGTAGGTCCATCTGCTGGAGCAGCAACTTTGTGCCTGGGCACTGGATGTGCCACAAACTGGAGTTTGTGGAGTTTATGTTTCATCAGCTCCAAAAAGGGTAAAGTATTGCTTTCCTCCAGCTGCCAGTTTCTCAGGCAGCCTTGTGGTTGTGCCAGAGTTCATTGTGTGCTTTTGTGGGTGACTGAAACAGTGGAAAACATGTGCAGCAGCATCTGCAGACTCCGTGGTGTCCTTCAGTTATAGCGGATCAAGAAGAGCTTGCCAAGCATCTTGGTAGCGCAGAGGGAAAGATGGGCTATCACAGCTAGGACAGGCATAGGGAGGCAAGGGAAGGTTAGAAATGGAGCGAGCCTTCATCCTTCAGAAGACAGAAGCCATGTGGCAGTTGCACTGTGCTTTCCTTTGGGCCTGATGGTCCTTCAGGCTCTTAGTGAAGGCTTTTCTCCCATGGGATATTATTGCAGCCCTGTAGTGGTTTGATAGAGGGCTGCTTTCTGGAGCAGCTGGAGAAGGTGGCCTTTCGCCTCGGCATGTTTTTACTGACGTTATTCTGTTCCTTCCAGGGGTAAGGAGTTGTAACTCTGTGATACTGTTTATTGTGTAGTCAGACACAAAAATAAACCCATTTTTTGGCACCTCTCCTAATCTGAACAGAAAAACTGCTACATGATTTTGTCTTGAGCTGAACCCAGGCTTGGGAGAATCTTCTACTGGAGCAGTGCTTCTTGCTTGTTCTACTCTGCTGAGGGATGGTGCTTTCTATTTCCAGGCTCAAGATCTGTTAGAGGAGATCAGGACTTCTGCTTATTTTTTGTCTTCTAGTATCTTCTCCAGGCTTTCAGCATCAGGGATCAGCATTGGCCCTTTCATTCACAGCACTTACTTCATTCAGAAGTTAAAACAGTTGCATACATCTGTGAACTCCCTTGGTTTTATTTCACTGAAATGCTATAATTTAAACAAACAAATAAAAAAGAGCAAAGTTCCAGGATGTAAAGACAAATGGATTGCATTTCAATACCCTTTTAAGTGATCTAAGATCTGCAGTATCTCATCTCAGCTGGCTGCTTTCAAAGTCAGACAATAACTTTTGACCTCAGAAATCTTACACCTCTGTATCTTAATTGCAAGAGATCTTGAAAATAAAGCAAACCTGGTTTTCACTAAAAATATCCTACTGTCCAGTCAAGAGGAGGAGGGCTTTCAAAGGCAGTACTAATCAAGGGGTTTTTTGCTAATCAAGGGGTTTTTTGCTGAGGAGCAGTGAGGCAGCATTTCCAAAACCTTCTGCTAAGGGTGGGGAGTTCCCCACTGCCTCTACAATTTGATTTTTGTGAGCTCTCACTTACTCAATCATGAATGAGATTATAGAAGTATGTAGTACTTCTTTGAGCTGCTGCCATCCTTATTGATCCCACCAGCAGATGAAGAGAAAAACAGGTGGAGTGTCTTGTACATCTTCAGCAATGGTCTTGAAATAGTTAAAAGATACTTTATTTGCACATGAAATTCAGCTAGTAAAGGCCATATTGATAATGAGTAAGACAGTCCATACACATGGCTGTATTTAGCTACATAAGCTGTTGTGTACAACTTTTTAATCTAGACAGAAAAACCAGGAGCAGGAAAGACAGTAGGTACTTTAGCATTTAGTTCTGGGACCCTTCTTGCATCTCTTACAAGTAAAATCACCATTTCATAGATACTCGAAGGCATACTATAAAAATACCCTGCCAGAGGCTTCAGAACTTCAGCTGGTGCAGTGGGAACACCCGGTTTGATGTTGCTCACTACTTGCAGCTTGCAGTAAGTACATCTAGTAATGCAACAGAAATAAGAACAGAAAAGCTTTATCTGAACTTCCCTGCTGCCCTACATTAGCATGCTTGTTTTTTTTCTCCTGTTCCAGGGGTTTTTAAGCTTCCCCAGAGGTGACCAGCAAGACCCAAGTATATCCTCCTCTTTTTTCCTGTTTTTCTTGACCAGCCCAGGGCACGCATTCCCAGGCCCTCACCTGTTCTCTGTGTGGCCACAGGTTGCTCTGGTGGCATTGAGCATTGCTGACTCTGCTTTCACAGCAGGAGAGGTGAGGGAAACCTGCTGCCTGGCAGGAACCCTTCCTTCCCACTCGCAGGGCCAGGCACGTAGGTCCTTGGGAGAAAAAAAATGTGATAATTGGTTTAGTTAATTTTAAATTCACTTTCTGTGCAACCAGTAATTGGGAAGGCAATTATGACTGCCCATTCCTGGCCTGCAAGTCCTGCTGAAAGTGTGGTAGAGTACCAAGCACTCAGTGGTGAGCATGCTTGGCAAAGATTGAAGCAACAGAATTCCTAAATGAAAAATTAACCTGTTTTTTGCAACTATGACCCTCCACTTTCTTCTGCTTAAGGCTTTCCAAGGTACCGTGTATATTTTTAGATGTTTAGAGGCAGCATGTTTCTCAGGCACTTGTTTTATCTAGGAAAAGGAAAACAGGGCTGAAATAGCTCTGCTGAGATCCTGCCACTGATGCCAAGCCTGGGGGCCAATGTCCAGTTGGAGCCCAGGTAGTTGGGTTTGCAGGGTGGTCACTGCAGGTCACCCTCCTGTGTGCACAGCACAGCCAGGACACAGAACACAGTTATTTCTTTGAGACTTAAACATTGCAAGCAACTTTTGAAGATGCATACTTTCAGTAATTAGTAGTAAAATTTGGTAACAGTTACTGATTGGTGTCTGATAATGTTGGAAGTTATGTCCTGTACTTTTCTGTGAGGAACTTACTATGCCTGCATATGGGATGGGGAAGAAAGCTTCCACACTTCCACGTCTTCAGTCATTTGTTGATGTGGTGGAGAGAAAAAGGCACAAATATCTCTGAATTGTTTTTGTTCAGACCTGAAAGTGGTGTATGGGAAGGACCATTGTTGAATTGCCAGTGTTCCTTGCTGTCTCTCCTTGTAATCTTAGTGAGACCTTTCTGTCCAGTTTTAATAACATTTATGCTTCCCCTGCCAGTTAGTGCCGTATTTCAGATGTCTGAAGTTGGTGGTGGTTTTATTTGGGGTACAGCAGGTACCTGTGTGGGTACTGGATTTCAAATGTGGGAGTGAAAGGTTCTGTCATTCATCTGGGTAGATTCTGTATAACTCAGAAACACCTGAAACTGTTGCTGGGATCTGTGGGTTTTGCAGATGGGTTGTGTTTAGCCAGGTAAGTGCTGACATACACGTGAGGATACGGGAGGGTAGAAGCTTCTTGTTGACTCCAGTTCTTGCTGCATAACACTCTGTTGTCAATCCATGCAGCTTAACATGCTTAGAGTTGTGTTTTAATACATAGAAAATATATTCTATGGATGGTTTTCTGTGTTTGGTCAAATGAAGATAGGGATTTTGTCCTAGCCTGATTGAAGATGAATAGTACGTTACTATATATTAATGTGTACTATATATTGTAAAGAACACTTACAGCGACCTTAAAATGCATTATGTTCTATATTTTTACAGACCAACAATTTATAAATGCTTAGAGTGATTAGATCTACATGATTTATATGTAATGAGCAACTGCTGGTGAAGCGAGTAATTAAATGCAAAGTATACTCGAAAATGTAATAATACATTGAAATTCAGGGCAGATTATTTCCAAGCATCATTACACGAATCTGTCTTATCTCTTTGTGTTCCAGTATGAATAGAGATTTCTGGCAAAATGGAAATTTGATGCATTCTTTCCTTCCACTGAGGACACTGTTTTTGAATGTCAAAAATTAGAGCTTTTTAATGTAAACCCCCCTCTGTTACAGGAACCTGAACTGGAAATATTGTATGAAACAATATGAGTGAAGCAAAATCTTTGTCCTTCTAGGGATTTAATTTAAATATTTTTTACTTGCATTTAATTTTGGTAGCAAGTTTGGTGTTTCTCATTTTTGCTTGTTTTGTTGTGAACTTTATTCCTGATTTCTTTCTTGTTGAGAAAAGTGGCTTATCCCTGTCCCTAGAGCATTGCCTGGCTGTTCAGGCTGGCCTGAAAAGGGCCTTGCAGTTATTGAGCTCTTGTTTTGGCTGAACATTTTAAATGTATGTCATGTTGCATATACACATCTCATTCTTGTTTCCCATTAACATGCTAGGCTGAAATATATTGATTCCTTCTTTCACTTCACCATTGAGCTGCCTGTTTGTTCTGTAATGGATCAAAAATGTTGCTAAAGCCTTGTTTAATTAAAAAAACCCTGGAACTTTTGTTTTCTTATCAGCTGGGTTTTATTGGCAGTCCCAAACACTTAGGATGATTACATCTATTTCAGAAAATGGAAAGAGGTGGTCAGAAAGCCAGAATCAAAAACCTGTTTATGAAAAGCAGCAGAGTTATACAGCAGGTTGGCTGGTGCTAAGCCATCTCATAGCTAATCTGTCTAATCTGGTGTTTTTTTAATTGGTGTTTAATCTAAAGAGTTTTTTGATGGAATTAGACCAGCTGATTACATCATAAATCCGATGGAAATCAAAAATCCACATTCAAAACTGTGTCTTCTTTGTCAGCTATGTAGTGTCAGTATTGTGCATAGGCCTAGGACTCGCTGTTAAAGTTATTTATCTACTGACGATGCAAATAGCCAGAATTGGATCAGTGAGTTGGGTGATTGCTGGTGGGGTGGGGTTTTTTGATGTGTGTTTATTAATTAGCATGTTACACCCCCACACACATACCACCGCCCTCCACCCTGCCTCCCCACCCTGGAAACCAGCCCAGTGTGGCTTGTGAGGGATGCAGTGATACTGGAGTCGAATCCAGTTAGAGCGGTGGAGGTGAGGCACAGGAAATACAGCTTTATGGGCTGAGGGAGAAAAGGGAGCTTCTACAGAAATGGACACAGAGCAACTGCTCAGGATTATTCTGAAATGGTGGGATTACTCTGAGCAAGATCCCCAAAATGTATTTCTACAGTGTATTTGTTTATAGGGAGCTTTAGATGCAGTCAGCTTTTCTACAGATATTTGCCTTGTAAAATAGTTTTATTGTATTTTAGACTTACTTCTTTGCTTTTATTGTAAAATTAGCTTTGTTATCTGTATGAACAAAACATAATGGCACAAAATAGGCCACAGTTGGAAGATTATTTGCTTTACACAGTCCTCTAGGATTCAAAGTGTGTGTGGAAGGGACATGATCAGCTTTCTCATGTGTCTTAGTCCTTCCAGATGCCAACAGACATTGTGGGGAGAAACAGAAGTTAGCCAGCGTCCCCCCAGAAGGTTCAGGGGGCCTGTGGGCTCTCAGTGCTGTGCTGCCTGGCAGGGAGCTGCAAGCCTCTCTCTGCCAGGCTGTGGTGCAGGCCTGTTCCTGGCAGGCAGATGCAGTGATAGCATCTTCTTCGTCTGGTGTAAATTGGTGCAGCTTCATGGAGGGTGCTTCATGGAGTCACAGGGGTGGGAGGCAGTGCTCTCTTGGGCTGGGCAGCTGCCATGTGGAAATCAGCCCTTGAGAGGTTTATAAAACTGTCAGCAAAGTAGGCATGGTATGTGGTGTGGCAATTCTTTCAATGGTTTGTTGTGTTTCCATCTGTCTGTGTAGCCTGTTACAAAGCCTGTTAAAAATTATTTTTCTATTCCTGCTGTGCCCACCTGAATCCACAGGTTCTGCACCAAAAAAATAGGAAATTTGAAAGAATATGGGTAGCAGTCAGTTTTCACATTTGAAGATATATTTCCATACAGTTGGGTCACAATGCTAATATTCTTGGGAATTCAGTACCTTCCATTGTATAGGAAACACAGACACCTTAATGCCTGTTAAATGCTAGTGAGCTATTTGTAAATAAATAACTCCAGTTCTGAAGCAGCAGTGTACCAAAGTCCAGTCAGGTTATACTCAAGGAGTGACATAATAATCTGTCAAGTCTGAGTCTCTGTGTTTCCATATAAATGTGATAGGTCTACTTATTCTAGTGTTCGCTGATCCTTTAAATAGGCAATTCAGTGCCTGAGTTATTTTTTGATCAATAGTTTTTTGCTGTTCAAGGTAAAATGCAAGCTGAAATTTAACTGAAATTGGAGGAGACTGAGGTTTGACTGCAATGTCAGCGTCTTATAAGGATGTGCTCTTGGATAGGGCAAAAATTGACTGCATATAAGTTAAGGCCTAAACTACTGAAAAATTGCAGCCTGCTCATCATTTGTAAGGAATAGTGAAAAACTTCTCTAAATCCCTCAGTTTGTGTCGGTGTTAAGCATGCTCATTTTGGACAGGACTTACATTGCAACACATGGCCTTGATGTGGAGTTCAGGACCAGCAATTTGGTTATGACAAAATACAACCACATAAAACTTTCTATAGGCAGGTTAAGATAGGTTTTGCAATGAAAAATTATTAATATACTGCTGAAAATAGTAACTGTGCTAATAATTTAGCTGTCACGTGGATTATTAAACTTTGTCGTTTAATAGTAATGAATCTAGCTTTAAAGTAAAACTCTCAATCTAAATATATATGATTGTCTTGACAACTTGAAACAGAAATTGAAAGGCTTTCTTAATGAAGTTTTTCCTTAGAAACCAAAGCATGAAATGGTTTTCAGTTTTTGCAGGATGATTACTGCAGGAGTGCTGCCACACCAGAGCTCAGCTCTGCCCCTGCCCCATGCTTGAGCTCCAGTGGGGAAGGCTTGGCTAATGTGGCTGTTTCCAAGGAGCACGGTAACAAACGTCTCCCTTGCCCAGCACTGATGGTGGGGGGAAATTCACAAAGGCAGGTGGAGGTAACTGCAGAGAGAAACAAAACTAGGTGTTTTTTAATTTACAGGGGTTTATAGCTCCTGTTTCTGTGACTGAACTTCCAAGTGATGTGGTTGCCTGAGGCCAGGTTGTAAAGAACTCTGTTGAAAGTAAGCTGAAGGTTGCTAATGGCTTAAGGGTGAAAANGAAGATTATTTGCTTTACACAGTCCTCTAGGATTCAAAGTGTGTGTGGAAGGGACATGATCAGCTTTCTCATGTGTGTTAGTCCTTCCAGATGCCAACAGACATTCTGGGGAGAAACAGAAGTTAGCCAGCGTCCCCCCAGAAGGTTCAGGGGGCCTGTGGGCTCTCAGTGCTGTGCTGCCTGGCAGGGAGCTGCAAGCCTCTCTCTGCCAGGCTGTGGTGCAGGCCTGTTCCTGGCAGGCAGATGCAGTGATAGCATCTTCTTCGTCTGGTGTAAATTGGTGCAGCTTCATGGAGGGTGCTTCATGGAGTCACAGGGGTGGGAGGCAGTGCTCTCTTGGGCTGGGCAGCTGCCATGTGGAAATCAGCCCTTGAGAGGTTTATAAAACTGTCAGCAAAGTAGGCATGGTATGTGGTGTGGCAATTCTTTCAATGGTTTGTTGTGTTTCCATCTGTCTGTGTAGCCTGTTACAAAGCCTGTTAAAAATTATTTTTCTATTCCTGCTGTGCCCACCTGAATCCACAGGTTCTGCACCAAAAAAATAGGAAATTTGAAAGAATATGGGTAGCAGTCAGTTTTCACATTTGAAGATATATTTCCATACAGTTGGGTCACAATGCTAATATTCTTGGGAATTCAGTACCTTCCATTGTATAGGAAACACAGACACCTTAATGCCTGTTAAATGCTAGTGAGCTATTTGTAAATAAATAACTCCAGTTCTGAAGCAGCAGTGTACCAAAGTCCAGTCAGGTTATACTCAAGGAGTGACATAATAATCTGTCAAGTCTGAGTCTCTGTGTTTCCATATAAATGTGATAGGTCTACTTATTCTAGTGTTTGCTGATCCTTTAAATAGGCAATTCAGTGCCTGAGTTATTTTTTGATCAATAGTTTTTTGCTGTTCAAGGTAAAATGCAAGCTGAAATTTAACTGAAATTGGAGGAGACTGAGGTTTGACTGCAATGTCAGCGTCTTATAAGGATGTGCTCTTGGATAGGGCAAAAATTGACTGCACATAAGTTAAGGCCTAAACTACTGAAAAATTGCAGCCTGCTCATCATTTGTAAGGAATAGTGAAAAACTTCTCTAAATCCCTCAGTTTGTGTCGGTGTTAAGCATGCTCATTTTGGACAGGAACAAAATGAGCATTGCAACACATGGCCTTGATGTGGAGTTCAGGACCAGCAATTTGGTTATGACAAAATACAACCACATAAAACTTTCTATAGGCAGGTTAAGATAGGTTTTGCAATGAAAAATTATTAATATACTGCTGAAAATAGTAACTGTGCTAATAATTTAGCTGTCACGTGGATTATTAAACTTTGTCGTTTAATAGTAATGAATCAAGCTTTAAAGTAAAACTCTTAACTTAAAAGTAAAACCCTCAATCTAAATATATATGATTGCCTTGACAACTTGAAACAGAAATTGAAAGGCTTTCTTAATGAAGTTTTTACTTAGAAACCAAAGCATGAAATGGTTTTCAGTTTTTGCAGGATGATTACTGAGGGAGTGATGCCACACCAGAGCTCAGCTCTGCCCCTGCCCCATGCTTGAACTCCCGTGGGGAAGGCTTGGCTAATGTGGCTGTTTCCAAGGAGCACGGTAACAAACGTCTCCCTTGCCCACCAGTGATGGTGGGGGGAAATTCACAAAGGCAGGTGGAGGTAACTGCAGAGAGAAACAAAACTAGGTGTTTTTTAATTTACAGGGGTTTGTAGCTCCTGTTTCTGTGACTGAACTTCCAAGTGATGTGGTTGCCTGAGGCCAGGTTGTAAAGAACTCTGTTGAAAGTAAGCTGAAGGTTGCTAATGGCTTAAGGGTGAAAATACACAGTGAATTGCATAGAAAAACATCAAGTGGCTTGTATGAGTGATAATTCATCAAGTGCATGAAAAGGACAGAAATTTTACCGGTAGTTGATACTGGAGGCAGTAAGATGGCAAATTTGGAGGACAAGAAAAGCTGAACCATTTGGGAATAATGTAATCGTGGAATTTGAGAACAGCAAAGGATGGAGAAATGTGAAGTATTGGAAGTCAGCTGAAATAAAATGGTGTCAAAGTCTTATGTTCTCTCTGTCTGTGAGACAGGCCTCGATAGGTTTGACTAGACCTTCCACAGAATTTTTGCTGAAACATTCTGGACTTGAGGGATCATCCCAAGACTCAAATGGGTAAAAGAATATTGAGGATCTATGAAAAAAAAAAAATAAAGTTGTTGATAAAATATGACAGAACAGTTAACTATCTGGAAAGATATATTGGAAATTATCTGTGTTAGCTCTGAACTGTGAGTGCAGGTGAAGCAGAGCTTGAGGTCAGAGGCGTCCTGGTCATTACTCGGTGTTTGCCAGGAAGTGAGGAGCCTGATCATTCAGATGACTGTGATCCTCAGCCCTCCTCACATCAATGGCTGCTTGTGTAGGCGGTTGGATTTCCAGCAGAAGATACCATACACCTCCAGACAGGGCAGGTGTCTCAAGGGGAAATGGCTTCCAGAGACATGGATGAAATAAAATAGAAAAGCTGCATGGGCAGTAGGAGAAAGCTACTGGAGAAAGCCTACTCAGGAAAACTCTTGGCTTTCTTTCATGATCACCTACTGATAAAGCAGAAAAGATTCTTTGCATGCAGGCACTCTCAAGGGAAAGTTTAGAAAGAAGTTAGTATTTCCAAGCATCTGTTGAAAACTGAAGGTGAGGAAGAGAATCAGTGTAAGGATTGGATTTGATCTTCTGCTTTTTCTGGCCATTGGCTGAAGAACCTGAGCTGCTTCTGCAACCTGAGCATTTGCTCTGTGATTTTTGTCTTTCCTCACTTCATATGCATGCATGGGACTGACTGTTAATTGTGGCATATTGACATATGAAATGTGTTTGAACTGGATGTGGATAAATTTGATATATAAGAATAGATTATCTGGTATCACAGTTAAAGTATTCTGCTATTTTTGGTTTTGGCTTTATATTACAGCTGTAGTCTGAGCCTGCGACCTTCTGTTGTCACTACTTAGGTCTGTAAAGAAAACTCAGCAATGTATGGTACATTATATTTGCTGAAACTGAGTAAAATCCTAAAATTTCATAAATAGAAGACAAAAATACCTTTTTTTCTTTGGACAGTCATGCACTTAGTCCATTAGAAGATGAATTAAAAGCATCCTGATGAAAAGTGAGTTCACAGCGAGGGAGCTGCTGCTGCTGCCCCTCTCAGAGCTCTCCTCGCAGCCGGAGGGTGGAAATCCCGGCCAGGGAGGAAGCCAGGTGTGGGCAGGCAAGGGAACACCGTGCAGCGTGGAGGGGATGGATATCAAATCTCATGTAAACCCTTGTTTGGTGTTACATGATTTCTAGGGGCTGGATATTGGAACTTGGGTATTTTCAGGCTTTTTTGTTACTTCAGTGCATTACTTATAAGTCAGTTTTATTGAAAATTGAATGCAACTCAGCATTTCAGTGATTCTCAGGCACTCAGAAAAAGGCTAATTGTAAATCTAAGTTGTTTTTTTTTTTTTAAATCATTAAATCAGAATTCAATTTGTGTTGTTTATATGTCTTCTCCTAATTCTGTGTGATCACATGCTGACTGTTTTGTCTTCCAGGCAGATTTTCTTGGTAATGTGTCATCTGTTTGTGTGTGAAGAAGTGTAAAGTGTCTAATTCTTTCTACTGTTTACGTTCTTAGAATAATAACTCTTGTTTTGTTCTTGAAGCCCCTCAGTGGAAGCACTAGAAACAATTAAATCATCAGTCCTAAATAGTTATGCATTAATGATGTGATACACTTTACAGAATACAGCAAAATTACTGTGGCAAGTATCTTTCCTGTGAACTTAAAACTGCTTGCACCATTTCTTTTGCATAGCTATGCTGCACAGATGTGTGTGCATTAAAGATATGTTGTTTATAATCTGGTTTCTGACATTCTTATTCAAATACCTTTTTGATTTAACATAGAGAGGTTGATAGCATTATCAGATGGACAAAAATTGCTTATTTTCCTGGCTAGTCATTTTGGAGAAATTAATGGCAGTTTCAGATTTTATGAAGGACAAAGAAATGATGTTCGCTAATTCAAATAATTAATTAGAAGCAAATGCCTGTGGGTAGTGGGTTGTTTCCCATTTTAGGTGAATTAAAGGAAAATTTAATAATTGCTTTCAATTTTTCAGGCAGCCAACATCAAGCGTGAAATGACCTTCCATGCATTTCAGCAGGAGGATGTAAAAAGTGACATCAGTCGAAAACTGCCAGACCAACAGTTTCTCCTGTTCACCACAAAGGAGGAAGATTTAAAAACAGCAGAGACCAAAAAAGTTAACAGAGCTCATGAGCACGAAAAGGAAAACACTCGTTCTGTTTGTCTTCTGGAACAGAAGCGCAAGGTTGTTTCTTCAAATATTGATGTGCCTCCAGCAAGGTGAGTTTGTTTTTTTGTTGCGTTTTATTTTAAGCTTTATTCCTTTTTCTTCCCTGCCATTTTTTAATGGGACATTAGATACAAGTTTGGTAAGCAGCACTATGAGCTGCTAAGGTTAGTGTTTGTGCCCAGGCAGTCTAAAGTCCATCACAAGCTTCCTATTTGAGAGATCTGCCAGGAAATGAAAAACACCAGTAGCCAAAAATGAGAGCATCTATAGAGTAGCACTTGTTATTGCTTTTGCATTGTTTTTGCTGTTAGAATGTGCTGCAGCTGAGGTACTTGGAGAAAAGGATGAGTCTTAAGAAGAGCTTGTTGACTCAGCTTCACCCTGAGAAGTAATCTTCTAAATTAGATACAAAATCATTTTACCTGCTAGCAATTTATTTTTCAAATTTTTTACTGTCATACTTGCAGACACTTTATACTCATTGGGTATTCTGTGTTGCAAGATGACAAATACTTTTTCTTGTTCATGTTAGCATCAGTTTGTCTGTAAAGATTTCTGCTTAATCTACCTGGTAAATTTACTTGCATGTAATTCAGTAAAAGGCCTTATAAGTTTATGATGCTACTTTAAAAAATTGTAATCAAAACAGATGTTTAGTTTTTCAGTTTGTTGGCTTTCTGAAAACCAGCATAACCAGCAGGTTCTACCACATAATCCAGAACATGATCCCTTGATGTATTTCTCTGGCTGTCATAGATGTCACTTGCACTGAGTCCATGAGCATTTTTACAGGATTTTCTCCCCATATATATGTAGTAAAAAGCTATGTATTACAACCTTGAAAATGTTAGGGTACTTATTTGAGATTTTCACTAGTAATCAACCTTGTAATGTCTAAGTGCCCTTCTCTTTCATCCTGTGTGTCTCAAAGCAAATAGGATCACAAGAACATATAGGTCAGGAGGGACCTCAGGAAGTCACCTAGGCTAACCTTCTGCTCAAACCATATGTTAGCATTTCCATTTAACAACTCAGGCTGCTAAGGTACAGGGTTTAAGTGCATTTTTGTGTGACTCCATGCAGATAATCTACTTGAAGTAGTAGTCAAGCCCTCATTTTCTGTAGCTACAAGATCATCCTTCCTTGGAGGGATGGATATTTTTTCCCCAATTAGCTGGAAAAGAGGATGAATAAACATCTTTAATGCCTTCTTAAGGCTAACTGTGACACCAGTTGTGAGCACAGGATACTTAAGATGATAGGAAATAAGTTCACTTACAAAGATGTCTTCTAAAGTTGTTCTTTCCATCTGCATGTATTTTGTTAGGGGCATAAAAATTACTGTGTTATGTTGTTGTGTGTTTTCAGACATGCGGGTTGAGCTCCAGCATTAGCAGAATTAAAGAATGAAGTAGGAAAGAAACCTGGAATTTATGTTTAATAGCATAATAAACATTTTGGTCATCTTGTTACATATTTCCAGTCAAGCTCAAGTTTTGCTTTGAAGCTGAAGTGAATTATTGGGCCATTTGTCCACAACTGACAGGAAGAACACTTAAACCTTTGCTTGGACATCTTCCTAAATATTTGCTGTTGTGATGAAGGGGAGCACCCAGTCTCTCCTCCTTGGCAGCACAGTTTCATCTCAAAGTCACATTCTCCAAGAAGACCTCATGCATTTCTTGCCTCTTTCTAGGCCCCTTCCTGTCTAGGACTGTGCTGAGAGAGTTGCATGTTCCTCAGAGGTGAATTCCTTGTTCCTTTGCCTCCTGGCAGGACTCATTGGGTCAACTGTCCTCTCTTCTGATAAGAAAATCCTCCTTGCTTTGCAGATTTGTTATATCCAGTTGTGAAAGGTCATCTTGAATTGATCAGATAATGTTTGCAAATATGTGGGACAAATAAGGGGTTTAATATGGTCCTAATTTCTTATTGCTACATATACCCTCTTTACAAAAAACCACCCCCAATATTTAGTTTGTAAAGAGGGCATATGTAGTGATAAGTCAAGTGAAGCTTGTTATTTATTTTGTTTTAAAACCTTAGTGGAACTGAGCGGAACCCATTTCACTTCAAAGATGCCAAAGTGAGAGGTGACATTACATTTTGCAGTATCCAGCTAAATCTATGACAATATTTAAGTGACTTTGAGACAGAAGTTTATAAAAGTTTTGGATTCGTTATTAGCAGGGGCATATGAGTATGTCCAAAAGAGCTCTGAAGAAGTGTTTGCAAAAGAGCTGTTGAGAGATGAATAAATTTACTTCACTTTTTCCACAAAATGAAACAAAAGCCATCCCTTCTTAGCTGTTTTAAGGATCTCAACGAATAAGAATGGAAATCTTTGTGAAGGGCTCTATGTAAAATAACTAACAGTTCAGCAGAACACCAGCATAATGTTTCTTGGAGGCATTCAGCTTCAGGGCTTTCATTATTGCTTTTGGACTCTGACATTTTAGAAATGTTAAAATATCCTAATGAAGTCCTAGTGTTTTGTGTGGCTGGTAGTCAGGTGCATGGAAATTACAGTAAAATAAATATTTCATTGGATGCAGAATTTTTAAGTTCGTTGTTTACATTTTTATTTCATCTTGTGAAGATACTACAGATGTTTCTCTCTATGTTAAGTCCTGTACTGGAAGTGTCTTTTGCATTAAGGCAGGAGGAGAGCATGATGTTTTCATAATGATTTTTATTTTTGGAATGCAATAAAATAAATGGCAGTTAACAGCATTAATACTTTCCCTTTTCAGATTTCTTCAGTTGGTCATTTTGAACAAAATTTATCTGAGCTAAATTGTGTTCCTTCTTCTGAAATGCAGATAAGCATAAATGAAACTGCTCGGATAGAGCAAATGGATTATTTGATATAATGAGGAAACTTGAATTCTTTATTTTTCCTTTAAATGTTGAGTTTATTGTCAGTTTTTTATGCACAAAGAACTGCAGTCTTGGAAAAAGTGNGCTGTGTCTGTCAAATGGAATCAGAGGATGTTCCCAGTAGGCAGAGGTGTGGAAGTTAACGGGACCTCCTTGTTCATTTGTATTTTCTTCAGTTACTTACCAGCATGGCCACATAGTTCCAAAGCATGTCTGAGAAAGACGGGAAGGAGCCTGGGCTGCTACAGTGGGAGTGAGGAGGGAGCCAGTGCCGGCCAGGTCCGCAGGGAACGGCTGCTGCCTCTTGGAAGAAGGAGGATGGAACGGTGGGTGGTGGAGAGCAGGGGATGAAGTTTCCCTTTTTTTGAGTAAGATGTGAGAATAAATGTTGGAGAATGGTGGTGGTGTTAAGGGCCTTTTAAGGCTGAAGTGTTTTGGCCAGTCTAGCTGGAAACCCTTCAGAACAAAAGTGCAGTGGTGTCACAGGAGGTCCTTCCAGAAGACACCAGGCATGCATCGCTTCTACCCCTCTGATGGGTAGGTGGGTTTGAATAAATCATGAGATTTTTTTTTTTATTAGTCCTCTGCTAGATGACCTCAAAGTATTGCGAAATTTGTATTATCCTCTTGATACGTCATCCTCGTTTTCCCCAGCCCTCCTGTACTATGTTGGCTCTGAAGTAAAGAACAGAAGATAAATTTTCCAACTGCCTAACTTTTTCTACATAGTTTGTCTACATAGTTTGTCCTGCTAAAGGACAAGCCACAGCTAAATATCAGTTGCTTAAATACTTCCTTAGAGTGTTAAAATACGTATTGTGCAATAAACCCTGTGCTCTTCTGTTTCACTGCTGTTAAGCAGTGACATTTGCTATGACAATAATATATTGAATTTTGCTATCTTCTGATGCTTTTATATTAAAAAAGCTGCTCTATTACTGTGAAATTAATTTTTATTACTGTACCTATATTTTATCTACTAATTAGTTTATAATTTAATGAAAAAATATATTAAATAATTGAAACAGAGTAAATTAAATACCTCTAGGAATTCTCTCCAACATTCTCCCTTTAGGTCTTGTAGAATAGCTACAGAAACATGGGGGGAAAAGAATTTCAGCCATGTTTCCTGACCATCATTATAAAGAAATAGTACAGATGGTGATATATTTTCATTCCTAAATTATTTTCTTGCCTGGTCTCTCCAGGAACATAGCTCTGGGCAGCCTTCTGATTAGAGTGTGTTGTTGATCTGTAAGGCCTGCTGGGCATGATTGATTATGCACCATGCATTGCAATGGAAACATTTGCATATTTTCATAGCCAAAACTCTCCAGGAGCCTGACTTCAAGATCAAAAGCAGTATCTGCTTAACTATGATAAGCTCACTGGAAGGACTTCCCAATCTGCTTGTAGAGGGAAGATCAAGTTGTGCTTTTCTGTTTATCCAGAGGTGGTGTTTATTCAGAGATTGTCTTCTGTTATTTTTCTCCATCTGTTTTAGACTAGTCCTCAGTTTTCTTGCTTCTTTCCTGTATCTCTCACAATTTTTGCTGAGGGGATTGATGGGGCAGCTTCAGAGGGCATCAACTATTTGTTGGCTGCTGAGGATTTTCAGCTTAATTGAGTGAAAACAAAAGGCCAAGAAATCAGGCTGTGCTTCAGAGTTACCGACTGTAGCTCTGTGGGCTTCTGAGCCCTCTAAATTTCCCTGCTAGCCCAATAGCTTTTCATGGAGGTGTGATATTTTCTCCTGTTTTTTCACAATACTGTAGGTTGAGTGATCCTGTTTCTTAAGTTTCATTTTCTATACTCATGCTACTTAGAAACTTTGATTGCAGTTGTTTTTATATAACAAAAACTACTCCCAGCATCATTCCTGAATTCAGAGCTTCTGTAAAAATCTGATAGTTGGCAATACCATGCATTTAAAAGTAGCTTCTCCAAACATATACACCAGTGAATTACTGAAGTAGTAAACTGTTGCTTTGTTTACTACACTTGTTTAGTTAAATGTGTGCAGCTTGGTTGAGTTTTACCCAATCAGTCAGTAAACCTTGATTACATTTAATATTGATGGTAGTAGACAGCTTGTCACGGTCTGCTGCAAAATGGTGGGGTGCCTTCTAGGATGTTGGAAGAGCATCATCGGGTTATTTGCTAGGTGTGCATAGTGTTTGTTGCCATGACAGCTGAACCAGCTGCTCATGGTGTTGAGACCATTGACAGCATTCCTGACAGCTTGCAAACTGCTGGACACTCACCTCTCAAGTGGTGAGATGCATCAAGTCCCCAGCATGCTGGGGAGCAGAGCAGGGCTGTCCCATTTTAGGCATGGCTGACCACTGGGAGGGTTAATCTTGCTATAAATAAGCTTGTATTTCCTAGCTGGTGGTATGGACTCATCACTACTGTTCAGAAGTCCCCGCTGCCAGAGCACCACAGCAATGTGCTGGATAGGATTGTCTCTTAAAAGAGGTGTAGCATTCCCAGCTGTAGAAAAATTTGCTCTGAAATTGTGCATAATGTATCTTTATTCTCCAGTGGGCCAGTTGTCAGTTCCCCCATTTCTCTCCTTTGTGCAGTGCTGCGTGCAGATTTGACACTTGCAAGATATTTCATACTTGTCTGTGCTAGTGATGTCCCCACGACCATCATGTTCAATCAGTTGCAGCTTCTAGAGGAATCAGTTATCTGACCAGTACAATTTATTTTTATCACTTGTCTTGGATATGCTGGATAGCCTACACAGGAGGATTTTGGCAGTGTAATTTTTTTTTTAAAGCACAAATTTTGGGTTAGTTACATTTCTCTTGAGGTATTTTTTCCCAGTATTGTTTAAAGCAGAAGGAATAATAATCTCCTGAATAAAGGAACACGCTCTTGCTGTTCTTTACTTGTAACGTTTCATATTTGAGGATGATTCTCAGACAATGGGGCATAATGGCAGCTATGTGTGATTGTGGGCCTGGTTTACCATAATTGATTCTGTGAGAGCAGGATGTGATTTAACAGGAATAGCCCTAACAAGGATACAACTGAAGCTTGCTTTTCATGACTCTTGGTGCCTCTCTCTTTGGTGAGACCTTTTGTAGCACCTGGTCATCATTTCTGAGTTCACTGTTCCCAGGTTTCCATAGAATTAATGTTAGAAGAGGGAACTTTAACACCAGCTGGTGACTTTGGCCATCTGGATTTTTGGCCAGTGTTAGTTTCCATTTTTTTTTAAACTGTGGACTTGCTAGCCATTGAAAAATACAATGTATGAAAATCTGATGGTTCAATTAAGTGTGGTAAAGCTAAGTTGTTCTACAGCCTGACATTGGCGTCTGTATTATTTTAGGCAATTATTATCTTCAGATGGAGGCTTTGCTTGAGCATGTGTATATGTATATATACTTATAGAAATAAGTTTCCCATTTCTCTAGGAAATCCTGTATTCAAAGCACTGCTTTGAAGATCTGTCTTCATCTGTTGAAGTACACCTACTTCCCCTAAAAATCTTCTTCCACTGGTAGCCAGTACAAAAGGCTGCATAATTTTATCATCCATGTGTGATGGAAGTTGCCAACAGAGTGATCTCATTACGAAGCAAATTTCAATGAATTCCTCAAAAGTGGCACAGAGGAAAAATGTGTCCCTGATGTGCAGCGGCCGTCAGGAGCTGGCTGGTGAAGAGCTGCATTCAGTCAGCCCTGCTCTCTCGTGTTAGCCATTGATGTGAATGCACGGCTTGTTCTCAGCTCTTCAGCTCCCTTAAAAATGGAGTGTAATTTCAAAACACTCCTCAACAGCAGGCAATATTCAATAAGAGTAATTTCTTTGTGGTTTGTGTTAGCTGTGGCACAAAAAAATTCCTCTTGAAATGCCATCTGTGCTGAGAAAAAGAAAAACGTCAATGAGTACATGGTTTGTAACTTGTGTATCTGTGAAAACCGTGCAAGAATGGGCTACTTTATGTATGGTTACACAGATTACACACATCATAGCTATGTTCATAGCTATAATTTTATTTACGTGCTGTAAAATTAAAATATTCTAGTTTCTTCAGTGGTATTTGATGTTGTATCACTGAGGTCATCAAAAACACAATGCCTCTTTCTGAGAGAAGTCATATCACTGACAGTTATTTGTAAAATATACTTAGAAGTTTTTGTCTTAACTCAAATAGCATCATGTGCATGGAAACATTCATTTTACACATTTTGAAAAA
This sequence comes from Spizella passerina, assembly GCA_013401375.1. Lineage (NCBI taxonomy): Eukaryota > Metazoa > Chordata > Aves > Passeriformes > Passerellidae > Spizella > Spizella passerina. The sequence continues at coordinate 30,786 of WBNQ01063935.1, read as the reverse complement.
AGGAGATAGAAAGTGTTGCTTTTCTCCAGTTACAGTAATATGCTTGCATTGTGTGTATGAGGAGTTATAAATATTTTGTTTATACCCCTAAGACAACTACACTACAATGAAAGTCCTATGACTCTTATTAACCTGGTGTGTTACTGTACAAGTGGTTTGTATAGAAGAAAGCATATTTTAAGATGTCTTTTATGAATAACAAATATTCATATTATTATTTATATGCATTTATATGATTATTTATATACATCAGATACCTGTTTTGCCTATTACTGCTTCAGGTTTTGTGACAATAAGGTTTGCCTATTACTGCTTCAGGTTTTGTTGTCAAAGAAGAGAGCACTTAATCACTTAAAAATATCAGTATCTAGATTAGTATATGTGTGTAAATTAGTTTTTTCTAAAGGGCTGTATTTATTTGAAGCAGAACCCCATCTTCTTGTGGTTTTACTAATGTGCATAGTTTAATATAGTCTATAACTCCGTCCTCTCAAATCCCTGATCATTTTGAGAACATGGTGAAACAGAAGTTATGCTAGACACACAAGGTCTGCATAAAGCCTCTACACATTTTTATCAGCTGTTAGCCTTTCGAAGAAGATGCCATCTGATCTTGTTACTGAAGCTGGGTAACCTGGTATGGTACTGCACCACACCTGTGCTGCGTGTGGAAAGCCTGGCTCCATACCTGGATACACAGCTGCTCTTTGGAAACTTGCAAAAGTTTAACCTGATCACAGTTTTCTCAGGCCAACAATAAAAAATAGTTTCTGTTCTTCAAGTCTGATAGTCAAGCTCAATACATAAACAGCTTTGCAATTTTGCACGGGTCTCTATTTTAAATGCTGCCATAAGAATTCCTACAGGTGATCTGATACCCATCTGTGCTTGGTACCCAGTGACCAGAGCAGAGGTAGTAGCATCATCAGAGGACTGAGGGAAACTGCTTAGAATATGAATTTCTGCTACTAGTTGTCCCAGCAGAGAAGATTCATCCCAAAGTACTTTGCCTCTTTGCTCTTTCATCAAATGAGTAAAATGAAATTAGATTAGAAATTTTGCTAAAAATATTTAGCATTCCCAAGCAAATGTATTTTTACACTGCATAAAACCAATGTTTAGAAACATTTGTTTGTTCTCATTTTGGGATAAAACATTCTCTCTTAGTAGTTGTGTATGTGATAGCCTCCTTGGGGAACTGAGGGGAAAAGTAAAGAATAAAATTGCCAAAATACAGTAGCAGAGTTTCCTTAATTATACATTCTGCTAAACTCTAGATACCTGAGTGTTGTCCTTCCTTCTCTCCAGGGCTCTCCAGAAGCCCACAGATGGCTGGACAACTGAGCTATGTTGTCCTGTGGAAGCAGTTGGCTCTGCAGCATCAACACCAGCATACTGCACTGAGGCTGCTGCTCTGTTGACATATGTATTTTTTTTCTAGTAATGGCAATATTCCAGATGGTAAATGGAGTCAACAGCCAATTGATGCTTTTAGTAAATTATTCTTGTATTGTAAGTTGTTGTAACTGCTGCTCCTAATTTGATTTGGTTTGTTACCCAAAACTTAATGTCATGGCTGTTTGTTTGAGGAAGAGCAGAGGGTGATATTTCCATGGGTAGCAGATGTACTGTCATTATCATCAGCTTTATAATGCAGTGGAGAGCATGTGTTTAGGTAATGCTTTCCCCAGGAAAACCTCTGTTAAACACTTTGTAGTCTTAATCTTGTATGTGAGGGACATTTTCCATCCCATGCTGCGTTCCCTGCTGTGTATGTTAATTTGGATCATGTCTTTTGTTTTCAGTGTGTATGTCCAATTGGTTCCTCCCTTGAAGGCAGGCAGTGACACAAGGTGTTAAAAAAGACACTTAGTGCTTTCCTATACACACACAGTGCCACATACTGTGCTGTCACCTGATGGCTTGGTGTGAGGAGATTTCTCACTTGGCTGAATGAGGAGCGAGAAGATGATGAAGAGGGTGTGCTGGGCTTGTTTTGAAATTTCTTTGTAATGAAAAATGCCTGTGAAAGAAAGGTTTGCTGTCACTTCCTTATAAGCCTGTGCTGACGCTTTAGAAGGAATGTTTTGGCTGCTCTTTCCTTGCTTAACTCCTCACAACTGCATCCCGAAGTCATGGACTGTTCTCAGTGCCCTCTTGGACTAAATGATTTGTTCTTTTCTCTCTAATACAAAGGCTATTAGTATGGGGAGTGTTTATGTTGCCTCTTGCTTCTCAGTGTAGCATAATTTATTTTATATAATGGTGGTTGCTTTTATGGGGTTCACTGGGCCCTTGGCTCCAAGATTACAGATGAGTAGTTCTCACAGTAAGTGAAGAGTAGCTATTAAATAATATGTTTATGGATGTGTATACACATACACACTTTTGTTTTTTTAAATTTGGGGTAAGCATTTGTTTGGTGACATACTTGTGTGCTTGTCTCTAGTATCTAGAGAAATGTCTTAAAAAAGTTAATTTTTCAAAATTAATGTTTCTACTTCGAGTACCTGTCTAGAGTACTTTTTGATCACAAGAATAATAACATCTTAGTAAAGATCTAATCATTGTTGAAAGTCCTTTAAAATATGTCATATAAAAAGGCCTGTGGTAACACTTACTGTATTTTGTGGTATATATTTCATGATGATGTTGACAGAAATCCAGGGCATTATAAAGGAAGATACATTACTCTCTTGCTAATCTCTGAATAAGTTATTAGCAGGGGAATGCACAATTTTATTATGTTCTGATCTCAGTAAGAAGCTTGAAGAGAAAATCTGCATTGAATGTATAGGATGGGTCTTACCAAACTAGATACGTGTTGCATGTATAATAAATCATTAACGTTAAAGCAGTTCAAAACCAAGCTTTTACATCTTGATTTAAGACATAATAAACATGTCTTTTATTGGTCCTACAGATAGAAGCTTTGAATTACATTATGCAACAAATGTTCTTAGTTATCTTTGGTTGAGTTTTTTCCCCCTTGGGATTGTTTTTTGGCAGCCTGTTGTGCAGACATCCAAACTGCTCACAGTGTTAATTGAGTTTTGCTGTCATTATTATGGCAGAGGAATATGAGAGACAGCATTTCTGCAGTGAGGAGTTGGATTTGAGAGCCAGGGAAAAATACAGTTGCTGTGCAAGAAACCACGACTACTCAGTGGATGTCCCACCTAGCAGTGCTACCCATCCATCCGTGGCTTCCTTCTGAGGGACAAGGGTGGAGGTCTCAGCAGCTGCTGCCCCTCAGTCACGGGTGCACGGAGCCTCCGGAGCAGCTGGAGATGTTGGCCTCATTTGACCCCCCAGGATGAGGGGCTGCCTGGGCACAGCTGGGCAGACTCTGGCTCCTAGGGAGGTTTTATTCTGTATGCCTGCTAAAACACAGCCCTTAAAACAGGGCTGGAATTCATCTCAGTGCTTCAGCGTCATTAGTACCTTGGAAAGTACTGCTGACCCTTGTTACTTGCCTCTCAGTGGGCTTAGAAGGATGGCTTGCTTACTTGCTACAAATGTGTCAGAAACAGGAAATGTGGAAGATAAAATCGTCAGTTGGACTTCAGAGCTGAGAACAAGCTGTCCTTCAGTTCATTCCCATACTGGGGGCAAATACTTGGCCATTCTCGGTGTTTCTGCCTTTCTTACCTGCTTTTTAAAATGAAAGCTTGTCTGAGCTTGTCCCGTGATGCTGTGGGAGCTCAGAAAGCCTCTGGCCTGGAGTGCCCTCGTGCTCTGTGAGACCTGCTCGCTGTGCTCTGTAGCCTGCTGCCTTTCCCTGTGTGCTCTCCTCCTCCCGCCTGCTCTGCCCAGCTTCCACCCATGGCTGTGCTTCTTCTCTGGCAATCCTTTAAGACCACCACTGATTCTCCAAACCTCACCTGCTTTGAAATACTTGACGTTTTTCATGGTCACTCTTCTAAACCATTCCTTTCAGTTCCAGTGAGGAAAAAAGTTTTCTTCCACTACCAAAGATACACCTCAAATCATCTTATGCTTCTGTGATGCATTCTATAAACCATGTATGGAATATATTGGATTGTGCTTATTAAGGAATTGCACAGAACCCACATTTTGCACTAACTGTATTTGTGTGCCTGGAAAAATATCCAAGCAACCTTTCCCTGCCCCACCACATTGTGAAGGAAGGCTTCTGAGAGCTGTGCAAGCTCATGGAGAGAAGGAAGTAGCTGGGAAAAAGCAAATCTGGTTAACTACATACCTGAACCCAGTTGTAATTTTTTTGCTACTGTTTTCATGAAATAATTAACATTTGGTATATGATTATACCCAGTTTCTATTTGGGAGAGTGCAGTGAACAACAGACAAAAGTTCAAAATCTGCTTTGGTTGGTGGGAAGTATCTTCATGTCTGTGAGCTAGCCAAAACTAACAGATTTTAATAAGCAAGGGCAGATGTGTATACATGCTAGGATATGTTTTTACACAACATTAAATCACCAACAAGATAATTAAAATTTGCTGCGTAACGCCTGTGGTGAGGCCACAAACAACATGCACATCACTTTCTTTATGTAAGCAGTGAGGGACAAATTGGTTCCTATTTCTGTAAACAGTACAACCTAAAGAAAACACTTGACTTTGAAGAAGCTTATCTTTCTAACTACAAACAAACAGCAAATATAAAAAAACCAACAAACTAAAAAATTCCAAACATAAAATCCCAAACCAAGCCCCACAAGCCAAGTGAAAGATAGGCAGCCAAAAGCCTGGAGAACAACCATTATGAACACATGGCTAATTTCCTCTGTTCCTAAACCAGTTTTGTCAGTATATATTGCTAAGTCTGATGAGTTGGGTTTGTTCACACTATACTTGAGACTAAACACACACAGACAGTGACAGGAGCCTGCCAGTGTGCCAGTTCTGCACAAATGTGAGTGGGTATCTGTTATGGAAATTAGGTTTCATGGGCTCAAGTGTACCTTGCTTCCTCCCAGCACACAAACCAGGCCCTTTTTGGGCTATTGGGAAGTGTTGTTGTTCATTGTAGCTCAGGAGGGCAGCTGCTGGAAATGGGCAGGAGATGGGAGTGAGCAGTGCCACAACGTACATGAAGCGGGCTGCTCTTGCTCTGCTGAGGCAAAGGGACTCTGCTGCTGTGCAGCCTCCCTAGCTGATTTCAGTGAAAGCAAGGTACCCAGCCTGCAGAGAAAGGTTATGGATAAAAGACTTTACAGAAATCTAGGTGGTAATTGATAAAGAGTTCCCTTGGAACACATCCATGTGTATGTGCATAGAGGAAACTCTTTATACTAGAGTTTATCTTGATGGCAGAATGGATATTCTGTCGTTGCTGCAGAGCCTTGCCTTGTTGATACAGAGAATTGATGTTGTTTTAATGGAAAATATTTGAACAGATTTTAACAGCCTTAAACTCATACCAAGTTCTGTTTAAAAAATATGCCCAAACTCTATTGCTTAGGATATGCATGGCTGCATATTTTATTTCTGGTATATTGCCATATTTCCTGTATCATCAGCTATGCCAAATAATTGCTCACTTACTACACTGGTAGCTTAAATACTGTTGCCTCAGAGATGTGTTTAGAAGATATGATAGATACTGGCATAATATGATTTATAGCATTGGACCCCCATAGGTTAAAAATCCTNCCAAACCTCACCTGCTTTGAAATACTTGACGTTTTTCATGGTCACTCTTCTAAACCATTCCTTTCAGTTCCAGTGAGGAAAAAAGTTTTCTTCCACTACCAAAGATACACCTCAAATCATCTTATGCTTCTGTGATGCATTCTATAAACCATGTATGGAATATATTGGATTGTGCTTATTAAGGAATTGCACAGTTCCCACATTTTGCACTAACTGTATTTGTGTGCCTGGAAAAATATCCAAGCAACCTTTCCCTGCCCCACCACATTGTGAAGGAAGGCTTCTGAGAGCTGTGCAAGCTCATGGAGAGAAGGAAGTAGCTGGGAAAAAGCAAATCTGGTTAACTACATACCTGAACCCAGTTGTAATTTTTTTGCTACTGTTTTCATGAAATAATTAACATTTGGTATATGATTATACCCAGTTTCTATTTGGGAGAGTGCAGTGAACAACAGACAAAAGTTCAAAATCTGCTTTGGTTGGTGGGAAGTATCTTCATGTCTGTGAGCTAGCCAAAACTAACAGATTTTAATAAGCAAGGGCAGATGTGTATACATGCTAGGATATGTTTTTACACAACATTAAATCACCAACAAGATAATTAAAATTTGCTGCGTAACGCCTGTGGTGAGGCCACAAACAACATGCACATCACTTTCTTTATGTAAGCAGTGAGGGACAAATTGGTTCCTATTTCTGTAAACAGTACAACCTAAAGAAAACACTTGACTTTGAAGAAGCTTATCTTTCTAACTACAAACAAACAGCAAATATAAAAAAACCAACAAACTAAAAAATTCCAAACATAAAATCCCAAACCAAGCCCCACAAGCCAAGTGAAAGATAGGCAGCCAAAAGCCTGGAGAACAACCATTATGAACACATGGCTAATTTCCTCTGTTCCTAAACCAGTTTTGTCAGTATATATTGCTAAGTCTGATGAGTTGGGTTTGTTCACACTATACTTGAGACTAAACACACACAGACAGTGACAGGAGCCTGCCAGTGTGCCAGTTCTGCACAAATGTGAGTGGGTATCTGTTATGGAAATTAGGTTTCGTGGGCTTAAGTGTACCTTGCTTCCTCCCAGCACATAAACCAGGCCCTTTTTGGGCTATGGGGAAGTGTTGTTGCTCATTGTAGCTCAGGAGGGCAGCTGCCCGTGGAAATGGGCAGGAGATGGGAGTGAGCAGTGCCACAACGTACATGAAGCGGGCTGCTCTTGCTCTGCTGAGGCAAAGGGACTCTGCTGCTGTGCAGCCTCCCTAGCTGATTTCAGTGAAAGCAAGGTACCCAGCCTGCAGAGAAAGGTTATGGATAAAAGACTTTACAGAAATCTAGGTGGTAATTGATAAAGAGTTCCCTTGGAACACATCCATGTGTATGTGCATAGAGGAAACTCTTTATACTAGAGTTTATCTTGATGGCAGAATGGATATTCTGTCGTTGCTGCAGAGCCTTGCCTTGTTGATACAGAGAATTGATGTTGTTTTAATGGAAAATATTTGAACAGATTTTAACAGCCTTAAACTCATACCAAGTTCTGTTTAAAAAATATGCCCAAACTCTATTGCTTAGGATATGCATGGCTGCATATTTTATTTCTGGTATATTGCCATATTTCCTGTATCATCAGCTATGCCAAATAATTGCTCACTTACTACACTGGTAGCTTAAATACTGTTGCCTCAGAGATGTGTTTAGAAGATATGATAGATACNGTTTTAATGGAAAATATTTGAACAGATTTTAACAGCCTTAAACTCATACCAAGTTCTGTTTAAAAAATATGCCCAAACTCTATTGCTTAGGATATGCATGGCTGCATATTTTATTTCTGGTATATTGCCATATTTCCTGTATCATCAGCTATGCCAAATAATTGCTCACTTACTACACTGGTAGCTTAAATACTGTTGCCTCAGAGATGTGTTTAGAAGATATGATAGATACTGGCATAATATGATTTATAGCATTGGACCCCCATAGGTTAAAAATCCTCCATGAGGCATATAGATCATGCAAGATAAGTAGTATTTACCCCTTTTGATAACTGTTGGTCTAATCTCTTCTTCAAAGTCTGTACCTGTTGGCAGGTCATCATTTGGAAGGGCAGTCAGTTCCAGGATTTAAGTATTTTTTTTCTGCTGTGATTTTTTCCAGTTACAGCTAAAACCTTCATTGTTTTTGCATGCATTGCCTCTTCCCCATGCCCCAGTGGGCATGGAAACAATATAACCTTCTTTATTTATTTATTTTCTCTGTCATTGTTTCACATATTGGAAGTGACACCGTATATCCACTTACTGTTTAATATAAATTGCATGAATAAAGTTGAAAATGAGCATCCCATGGGTGATCATCCCATTTCATTGTGTCATAGATGTTCAGGCTCTGGCCTTCTGCTAAGGGCAAGGGATTGAAGCACCCTCTGGGAAGCTTGGGCTCAGATTTGGAAAGGGTTTGGGTTGGGATGAGGATGAGACTGACACCAATCAGCACAGACACACAGCGGCAGAAACCCTTGAGCACAAGCAGGAACCAAAGATGCCTGCGGTTTCTGTGTTGCTCGTGAGGAATTTTGTTGGTCATGCCTTTTAAGCATCTGTATTTTCTGTGGTTTTATTATTTTTGCCCCTCTGCCTCTCTTCTCCAGTTTTAATCGAGTGGGTAAAATAGTGGTGGAGAGGATTAGAGGAGCTCCAGCTCTGGTTCAGTACCTGTGTGAGGTTAGTGAGTAGAATGACCAGGTGAGATTGATGGCATTTTAGTGTGCTGATACAAGTAACCTGTTCTGAAAACTGAATGCAGCCCTTGTTTTTCCACACTGATGCCTTGTATGGGCACAGCTTGGACCTGGCCCAATCTGCTGTAGTTCATGTATGGTTGGAAGCCAAGAAAAGCACTTCTCTCCACCAAATAATGGCACAAGAGCTAGTTTAGAGAAGGCATATTTGTTGTTCACTTGCAAAGCAGTAGTCTTATCACCACTGCTAGCTCTGCAATTTAAACTGAGTAGTCTCTTTTTTATAATGCCTGGTATGCTTCAGCTGTGCTTTCTGCCCCCACCTCTTGCTTCTGGGCCCCCCAAAATGTTTGTAGGCCCCCAACAGCAGAGTGCTGCTGGAGTGGGGGAGGCTTGCTTTGAGGATTCAGTGCTTTGAGCACAGTTTGTTTACAGCAGGTATAAAGCAGAAGCGTCATTTTACACTCTGGAGAAGCAGGGAAGTTGGCAGCCATCCATCTGTGCAGCTTTGAAACTTGATTACTATTTGTGTGAGTAGTGGTGCACTAGATAGGTTTTGACAAACTCCAGATTGCAAACAGCGTTGATGAAGCGCACGTTCCTGTAAGTGTGTCTATGTGTGTATAGGATAGATCAATATCTATGCATACCTGTAAAGTCCTGTGAGCACGAATTCAAAAAGTCTCTGGTTTAGATGAGGCTCAAGGGTCACTTCTATTCTCCCTTCCCCCCATCCAAAAATACCTGATTGTCTTCTGTGCAAATTGAGTTGAAGTCAGACCTGGGAATGGCTGAGCAGATGACCGTGTGTTAAAAGTGGAGGACCATTACCCAGGTATTTTCAAGTGCATCATGCAGTTGAAACTCGTGTCCTGCAGGAATTAATTGCTCTGAGAATGGCTGCTTTACTAACTCCATTTGCTGCGAATCGCTGCCCATTTATTTTCCCTTGTCCATGTCTGCACACAGTTATGTACTGCAGCACAGCTAATTAATGTGTGTGTCGTTTAGGAGAGATGATTTTTTGCTCTTTAACTGAGCTTGAGACATGCACAGAGAAATGACTGTTTTAGGGGAAAAGGTCTGCTTCGGTGTGTGTAGGGTAGAACTGTGCTGACAGTAAAAGCAATAGCTCTTTGTACAGCATTTTTGTGATTCAGTGCTGTACAGACACTAACACGCCTAAACTGGGAACACTGAGCAGAACAGCTTTAAAGATGTCCAAGAAGCAACACAGCAGGAGGAGGTGGCTGCCCAGCAAGGCAGGGGCTGTACTAGGATTGGAAGTGGAGACTTCCTGACGGCCAGCCCTGCTCCTCTTCTTTTAATTTCCAACAGCCAGCTTCTCTTTCTGACTTTTATGCCCCATTTACACTTCCCATCTAAAGTCCATTGTTCAAAATTCTGCCTCAAATTTGACTTGAAAAATAGGGAAAAACCTCTGACCCAAACACAAAGCAAAATACCTTCTACTCCATATGAGGACTTAAATGCTTCAAATCTGTGCCATTCCTGCCTTTATGCCAAATGACCTTGGAAAAGTCCTTGGTTTCTCTTATGTGTTAAATTACTTTTTCTTGTATTTGGATTCAAATGATGGTCAAAAGCATGTATTCTGAAAATGATGTTTATGTATTTAAAACCTTTTATCTTTGGGTGTTTACACAAATTATGTGACGTGTGGTTTTAAAGCAACTGAGCATCCAGACTTGCAGTTGTCCCAGGCATTTTGTGGTGAGACTTGTAAATGAGTTTATCAAACTGAATCTCCACTTCCTGAAAATGATGGGCTAAGTGAACTGTCTAGGTTGACACAAGGGAGTTGCTGGCCTCGGCAGGACATTCTGACTCTGTCCTGCTGCACCGTTGCAATTTTAGGTTATTGCCATTGCCTTTCTGATCAGTCCAGACAAGGTGTTAAATAGCAAATTTTAACAGTGGTCTGGCAGAGAAGAACTGAGATGTTTATGTTTTTATCTGGTTTAAAGCCCGTTTTGCAGGCATATTGGTGTTCAGACAGAAGAGTGTGATTCATAGCAGTTGAGATTTAAAAGCAGAATAAAAGCATCATTCACTCTTTCATTGTAGCTTACTTTATGAAGAGCTTAGTGTGTGTGACACCAACCCTTGCACCTCACCCAAATATAAAAGTAAAAAGAGTGTACATTTTGGGGAAGGAAATACGTGTTCATGTGTTTGATGTTCTCCACAGCTCAAGGCACAGGAATGAGCTGGATGACATTGCTGCCTCTATGAGATGGGGGGGGTTCCAAGCCTGTGTACTGTTCTCAGCAATTATGCACTTATCAACCTAAGCTACATGAAGAATTACTGAAAGTGGGAAAGTTAAATTGTGTGCAGAGCATGTGTGCATATTTTAAAAGTATGTATTTATATATACTTCCTATATAAGTAAACTACTACAGAAGAATACATGTTAGTCACAGTGGTAGAAGTGGCTCTGTTACAGCATCAGCACTGTATGTTGCTGGTCTCTTGCAGTGCTTTGCTTTTGTTCAGCAAGACTCTCCAAATTAAGCATCCTATCATAAGGATTGACTAGCATGAAAATGCTTAAAAGACTCTAATCTTATTAGATAAACTCATCATTTTTAGTCCACATAATGAAAGCTTCTAAGGCAAAGAAAACAAAATTGTGTTTGAAATACAACTGTCTGCTGTTAAGCAAAAAAAAAACAGGGATAAATCAGCCAAAGAGAATGTGGTAAATGACTGATGTGCTGCTCTGAAGTAGTGTATTAGTGTCCTGCAGTTGTTCATCTAGCAGCAGATATTATATTAAGTTTGGAGTAATGGTGATCCCCAAACAGAGTATTGCCTTATCTTATTGAAAGTGGAAAAGCTGCATTTAACCAATATGAACGTTCTCTTACAGCTGTTAGGGACATGCAGAGCTTGGAAGAGCAGAGAAAGCTTTCTCCTGATGATGGTGGTGCTATTTAACTGGAGAGTTAGCATATTTAGAACCAACAGTAACTTGATTGTGTTTTACATTGAGAAGAGCTGTGCTTTGGTGAACTGGTGATTTTCCTGTTTAACCAGGCCAGCACAAGAATTGAGCTTTCTCTTTGCTCTTTTATTAGTAATATTGAATAGTGCTTCACTAGCACATCAAAGAGAAACTGTATAGGCAGAAAAATTAAATGTCTAGTGAGAAGGTGCAATTTTGTCTTTTCTGATGGTCTCTGAAATCCTGCACTAGCCAGGGGTCCCTTCTGAACTGGCCATTGGCATTTCAGCACCTCTTTGGAGCTTTGTCCTACAGATTGCATGTTTTGTTTCCTGGGGATCTGTTCATTCCCATTTTCACATCCCTAGTTCACTGGAACCTACACTGGGGTGAAAATTCTGTTCTCAGCCATGATTTTACTTCCACTTACACATAGCCCTTTCTCTGCTCATTTTCCTTCTTTGTTGTCCACTTCTGTTTACATCTAACCATCATAGCTCTTGAAGTCTTTCTGGTTATTTTGTCCAAAAATTCTTTTCTTGCATATTCTGTATATATTTCCCCTGTAGCCAGCTGGGTGTTATCCATGGCTTGCACAACCAGATCTTTCCAGAGATCTTCAGATATTCCTTGAAGTGTCACTTCTGCCTGATGTTACAGCCCAGCTTTCCCTCTTCTGGTTTTGGGCATGCCTCTTTTTTGCAGCTGGCATTGATGCTCCTGCCCATCTTGCATCTTCTGGATTAGATTAGATCTATGGATTAGATCCCTGCCTCTGAGAAACTGGCAGCAGTCCTTGGTTCTGAGCTTGTGTTATGCAGGTCAAAGAAATGTAAATTAACACATCCCATTATTAGAAAAGCCACATAAGCAAGTTTTGCATGCAATTATGGTACTTCTGTAAGGTTTTTTTAAATCATCCTTTAAACCATTGTAAGTTGCATTTGCCTGTACACAGTCCCCAGAAAAGATGTCTTATATTCCACAGATTTTCAGAATAACTTTTACAGAATTATATTATTTTTAAAAGATTAATAACAAGTAATGAAAGTGCACCTATCATTTTGACTGTCCAAGTCGGTGTCATTCTCTATCTCCTTTAAAAGCCACAGAAATAAAAAGTCTTCTATGTCAACAGAATTTTTCCATATTGTAATTCTTCATGTATATATTTTCTGCTTGAAGAGACTTATCAAGCACTAAGGGCTAAAACTTTTTGCCATTAGTCACTAGATTGCATTAAACACTTGCTTTGTGCAGATGGAAACAAAATGTGGAAGAGCTTAGGTTAAATGGTTTTTTTCTGAATTACAAATCTAAAATGTCTTTTTTTAAGAAGAGGCATTACTGGCACATTTTGTTGCCATCTTCTGGGGCAGAGTGATAGCACAGAGAGATCAAACAATCTGTTGTTTCATCTAAACTTTCTAAAGTTTCTCGTTAGACTTTGTCCGGGTTCCAGATATCCACATGGGAGCTGGGGGCAGGGGGGAAGCTTGGAGAAGGGAGAGGTACAGGCTGTTTGACATTATGATAAATATGGAAGGATAAGTGTGTTTCCTCAAACTGAGGTGGAATGAAGCTACAGAATTTGGATTTGGGGGCTAATTGCCAAAGACTTTGATGCTAACATGGGAGATTTCCAATTCTTCATAATACAGAGTCTGTTTACAAGATTCAAAATCTACACTTGGATCAGATGGGATGTTTTGGCTTTTTTTCCTCTGCTGAAATCTCATTTTCTGAAATCTTGAGCATATCAACGTGCAGCTATTTACACAGGAATGCTAGGCAGGATTCTTAGGAATAGAGCTGGCAGGAGGATCCTGAGCATTTGTGCAGGCACTGGTTTATGGCATCCTGTGTTTGTACATGTCCCAAGCTCTATAGCTAAAGTATGGGTTCATTAATGCATTTATTATTTTCTGGATGTATGTCCTTTGGGTTTCTTAATCTCGTATCTGAAAATATAATTGAAATTTGTATTAGTTTGGAATTAGAACGTGTCCTGCTTGTTAATGGAAGAATTAGTTCAGTTTATTGAACCTCTTCGGTTTTGTTTTTCTGTTGGGATCAGAAAAAGGTCCTAGTCCAGAATGACACCACTGTATTCAACACTGAAAATGCTATGCAAAGTTGTAGTGCTGAAGTTCTCTAAGCTAAAAAAGCCCTCTAACCTTAGAGTTGGACCTTTTTACTCCTCTGCTTTCACACCAGGCAGCTTGTGTCAAGCTGTAATGGTCCTTTGCTCCTCTGCAACTCCTCTCCAACCCTCCTCTAACCAGTTCCCTGTTTTTTCAAGTGCTTCTCAAGCATTTCTGTCACATTGGAAATATCCCAGTTGTGCTCCCCAGGGAGCAGCCGTGATTCCTGCATGGCTGGGAGGCCTCTTGTGTTGTGGCCCATCTTTTATCTTGGCTTAGGCCGTGTGGGAATGACTTCTGGGTGCATCCTGCTGCCTTGCATCCTTCATCACTGTCAGGTGTGCTGCTTCTGCAGTTTGTCTGTGGCTGATCTCTTCTCATTTTCTGTTTTCCTGTGCATTCAAGAAGCTATACTCTTTTCCTTCTGAGACCTGTTTCAATTCACCTCTGTATTGCTGTTTGCAAAGCTCCTCAGACGTCACTGAGAATCACTGTGTGCCTGGTTTCTTTCCTCAAACTATGGATATTAGGGAGCATAGTGCAACAGACAGCATGAGGCACAGAAAATCCAGGAGTTTGGAAGTATAATTAGCAAACCTCCTGCAGCCACATTCTGTCATTCTCACAGGAAGCAGAAACTTGGGTTTGGTCTGGACTAAAAGGTGATACTGCTTGTTAAAACTAAATTACATAGCTTTGGGTGTGTTGACTTCAGTTGTTACAAGGATTTTCATAAAGGGAAAAAAAAGTGAGATTTCAAAATTGCAGAAAGCGTGCTTTTTATGTGTTTTCTGAGGAATATGTGATGATAGGGTTTAAAACTTTCCCTAGATTATATTTCTCCCCCATTATATTCTCATATGGGAGTTGATATAGTATCTCCTTAGTGAGAAGAAAGAAACCTGACCTTGGCATGGGCTGTTTACCAGACCAGTGGATGCTATGAGACTGAGATGTGTTCCCAATTTAGTTTCATTGAGTGGTATGCTGGCTTGATCAGACAGCTGAGCTGGGCTTTCTCCTGCAATCAGTAATTTTATAAACTTCTCCAGTAAATAATAACTTTAATTATTGAAGAGTATGAAATAGACCTAAATGAGCTTGTTAATATTAATGCTTACTAAACTTTCTGAAGTCACTAAGCTTGTTATGGAGCTCGGCTAACATATTCATAAAAGTAAACAAATGGAGCTGGCCCTTCTGTTCATGGACAAATAGGAAAACACCTTGGATTTCTGCAGGTTTGTATCAGAATTGTTCCTGGACCTTTTTTTCCCATGCATTATTTTTATGGGCTTTTTATTAACTGTTCAGTTTATCTGTTACCCATTATTAATAGTGGGTTATTCATCTGTGTTGCATATTTTTATATCTGTGCCTTAAGTGTCTGACAACTAATTGAAACAGGGTTAGAGAAATGAGAGATTCCAGCAGCATGGCTGTATGAACATTTTCTTGTACAAATACATCTCTTTGAGACCTGGTTTTGAGAGTGCTTTTGTGATCCAAAGGCCATCTAATTGCATGCTCTATAAGAAAGCAAGTAGAAGTGGTACTCTGTGAAGTACTTGTAGATCTTATTCAAAGGCATGTCTCTAATGTTTTTAAAGTGGTTTTTCAGCTGGACTGATAAATACTCAGTTTCATTCTTTTCTAAACAGAAAGATGTATTTTTTCTTGTCTCTGCCGGACCTGTGGCAGGTATAAGAGAACAAACGCCAGGATTTTAATGCAGGTGCTCCAGCTTGTGTTCCTTCTCCGTGCTTGCATCACTTTAATGATCTTTGGGGGAAAGGCCCCGTGGAAAAGCAGGAGGATGCTGTGCGGGAGGAGGAGGCGGGCAGCGTGCGGGCAGCGTGCGGGCAGCGGCTTGCGGGCCTGGTGCCGGTGCCGTGTGCGCGGCTGGGGCTGAGCGCAGCGGGGCGGGCCGTGCCGGTGCGCAGCTGTGCCCGTTCATCTCTGCTGGGACGGGCATTCTCCGGGCTCCCTCCTCGAGCCGAGCACAGGCACGGCATTCCGAATTAGTTACAGACCTGGGACAGCTTCAGTGCAAAACAAAAGAGTGAACTCTCTATTTGCTTCCGCAGTGTTGTTAGAGAATGGCATGTCTGCCATTCCCAAAAGGATAAGCAGGTTGTTTTTTTCTCCCCCAATTCCTGCTACTTAACATTTTTGCACTACTAGTTTTTAGCAGTAATCTGAGTTACCTTTTTGGGGAAGGTGGGTAGGTATGTAGACCTAATGTGTGTATGTATATATGTTTTTTGTTTAGATGCGGTGTAGCTCTGGCAAAGCTGTATTATTCCCCTCAATAACTGGGTTTTAATTTCTAATAGGAGTTTAAATCTAAAACTTGGGCTGTTAGAAAAGAACAAGCGTGTTCTATTTCTAGAGTCCATGTTAAGACTAATTATTTAACTTTTTTTTTAAAATAACTCACAAGAAAGTACCTGAGAACTAAATAGATTTGCCTTTCACTATTTTAAGGAATTTGGTGGTGTTTAATATAAGAAAGGATAAGCTTCTCTGTACAGAAATTAAAAAAAATAAAAATAAAAATTCTAAATTCTAAAATGTCTTACAGTCCAGTCTGGGTGTTCATCAGAAACCATGTCATTTTGCAGATGGGTCAGAGCAGCCATTTGAAAATCAGTTAAAGTACCTGGGAGCTGCATCAGCTGCACTCTGCCTCCTGCCTGGCTGCAGGGTAGAGGTGTTATTGCATTTGCATACTTAGACTCAGTGAAGTTCTCCTCAGAAATGCATTTCAGCAGATATTTCTAAAGATTAAGATGTTAGATTTAGATGTCATTTTCAAAGGGTGAATTGTGCCTAGCATCTGAAAATACTTCAGGACACCTCTAAAAAGTAAGATAAATCTTACTTTGGTTTCTTCTTGGTACCTTGTACCTTCTCCCTTAATGCAACACTTGTCTTCTGAGTTGAGGATGGGGTGAACTGCTGTAGTTCTAAATTCTAATTATTGCTGCTGTCTGTCACAGCTTTGCAGGATTATTCATTCCTGATGTGAGGTGCTTTAGCCACTTCTTGTAGATGCATCTGTCTTGGTAGCTGTAGAACAGTAAGCAATACAAATACACAGAAATCTGGAATAAAACAGAGGTAAGCAGTGGTGTTTGCTCTTAAAGCACCGTCCCCCTTTCCAATTTGCATTCAGATTCTGAGGAGAGACTGAATATCCTGGAAGTGAAGAAAAAGATGAATTATTTGCTGGGCAATAATACTCAGTCTTGGAGAAAATAACTCAGTCCAAAGGCCAAGCTTGTTTGTCAGTCCATTCACCAAACAGTAAGAAAATAATTGTTTTCTAAAAATTACTGCAGCCTGTTAGAGCATAACAATTCTTCACTGGCTGTCCTCTGAAGGGAAAAGAATATTTTTTTGTACACAAACCAGGTATTTTTACCTTCAGGTAGGTTTTTAAAAGAATTCTGCTACTGAAGTTGTGGAAGGACTTGGTGTAATTCTTGTCGACTCTATAACTTGAACAGATGAAGATGCAGGATACAATTCAACTTCATGACAACATTCTAGAAGCATGGGCAGCAGGTAACAGCTCTTCAGCACCTATAACATGGTTCAGCTGAGAGGCTGCTAATGCTCTTTTTCTTCCCCCTAATGCTCTCCAGAGCGTTAGGAAAGTCTGGAGGAAAGCAAACAGACTTGCAGTTTAAGTGCTGGCTTCCTTGTAGTCAGTTTTATCTGTGACAGACAAATTGTATATATGCCAGCTTGTATATTTTCAAAATAGTAATCTTTTAATTTCACACCATGAGTGGGAGCAGTGCCAAAATACACTTATTCAGAAGTGAACTCAAAATGACTTCAGGACTAACAACCCAGCATGTCCCTCTGTAAAAAAACCATAATCTTCAATAAACACTTTTTAGTTTCCAGTATTTTACAGCATGTTTTGTACAGCTGTGCTCAAGGATGAACTTAATCTTCACATTCAGAGACAAAAGCAAAAATAAGCCTGCTACACAGATGTAGAAGTTTTGAGACAAGCCCACACCTTGATTTTGTGGAAGTAAAGTTTAACTAATTGTTTTTCTCTGAAATGCTGATGGCGATGCTGTTGCTTCTGGAAGTAATGAAGGAGGGGGATCTGCTCTGGGTTTCACAGCTGGATTGGTAGCACCAGCTGATTGTGGTGGTGTAGCTGATGCTGAGCAACCTCCTTTGTTCTTGTGCCTTTCCATAAGTAAAGTTAGGACTATTTTGCTATACTGAAAAAAATAATTAGGAATGGAATCTTCCTTTCAGAGGATTGACTGTAAGTCTTGTGTAAGCTGTTGTGGTCAGGGTATCTTCTCAATACAGGTCCAGTTGACTTTGAGCTCAGTTCATGTTACCTGAAGGAAGCGTGAAGGGGGAGATGGCGTTGGCCAGCACAAACATCCAGTGCCTGTCAGGGGCCATCAGGAGTTTGAGATGCCCGTGTGGAGCCCTGTGTGTGGCTCTCACAGCAGCCAGTGACTGTGCTGGACAGGGGAGAACATGCTAGAGCATCTCAAAGGTGCTGGGTACCTAAATTTAGGCAAGCTCAAGCTTAACCCTGCTGGTAGCATCCATCCTTGTGTTTTGCTGGTTACTGTGACCAGGTTTGTGTTGATAGTAACGGGAGTGCAGGCATACAGCAGCTGGATCCACCCTCTGTCAGACAGCTTTGCGTGTATTTCTAACCCATCCTTTTAGCTGAGTCTCCATGTCACATATCCCATGTATTTTGGTTTTAAAAATACTCAAAAAGACTATTTGAAACACCTACTTTGCTTATGGCAGTAGATTCTAAAACATGCTGGTGCATTAAAGACATTTTGTTTCCAAATGTGTAAAGGTTTCTGTGAAAGAAGAATTTCTTGAGAGAAACCAAGACTTCAGTGCAGATCCTACAGCTGGAGCAGCCTTGGGTGCTGCACCAACAAGCACAGAGTTCTAAGCACTAAGAATAAAATGTGGAGCTTTCAGCAGGGAGATGCAGACCCTGAGGTAGTGCTGCTTTCCTGCTAGCTGTGATAAAGATACAAATTGATTTCAGAACTGTGACTAAAAAGCATCCTTCAATTACAGCAGGTAACCATATGGAAACTACAAATCAAGTGTCATTGCATGTGGCTTGCAGGAGAGTGAGAATACTCAGTGCTCTCAACCATACCCTTTTTGTACCCAGGAAGCTAAATAATTGAGCTGGAGGCAATATTTTCCTACATTTAAAAGCTTAAACACAGGCATGGATGTCCTAGATTTGTTACCAAAGCCATCTGAATTTTTTTCTGGGTTTTGTTGTATTTTTTAAGATACTGCTGCATATAGGTGTAATGGGAGAAGATTGGTTTGAGGGTGTTAGGAGGGAAACCACTACTTGGTTTCATCTATTAACAGACTCAACAGCATGCAGTTTTTAGATTTGGGGCTGGGTTTTGATTTCCTGAGATGCAGCTGAGATTTCCAGATTCCTGCAGTTGTAAGGTCCTTGTGTGGAAGATAGTGGGTGCAAGTTTGAGCTTTATCTGCTGGCATTGTGCCCCATGGTCCCTGGCCTGGGCCTAATGCTGAGCTGTCGTGTTAATGGAAAGCAGCGGAGTTGTGCTGCCTTCTCCCCAGCACCAAACATCTTACCTAGGGGGACTTCAGCTTGTTAGCTTGGAGCTGACTTGTGTGTGTAAACAAACAAACAAACAAACAAATAAATAAATACTGTTGTGCAGCTGTATTTCAATTTTAATATGTGTTCCTGTTTAGATATTCTTTGAGGAGCTCACATTTTGAAAACGACCATTCCAGAGTGGCCTGACATGTGCCCGTGGCCATTTCTAGTACTGGGTTTGCAGAATGGTGTTTTAAATTAATTGGAGCATTTTCTCCTGGTTTAGAAATGCATGGCGATTTATCCACTCAGCTGTTGCTTAATTCCGCATTTCATTTACCTAAGTAGAAAAATAAATAAATAAAGTTGAAGTAGTTCAGCAAACTCCCTTTTATAGGGCTTAAGTCATAATACCAATACATTTTAATCCTATAATAAATGCCAAACAGGCATTTTCTGAGTTGATGGAGGTTCTGTTTTAGAGGGGAAAAAAGAAGATTAATTTTAGTAGAATTCCTGGTGTGAACTAAATTTTACAGGATTAGATCCTTGATATTTATGACAACTTGGAGAAAATACATTGTTTTCATTAGCTGACTATTTGATTTTTTAATTTGGAAACTTCTTGAAGCATTTTATGCAGTGCACTGCTGGTGCCCCGTGTTTTGGTTGTTTCCACTAGGCTTGGAATAGCCAGTCATGTGCAAAAACATTGATTTTAACACATTTAGCTTAAAAACAGCACAGGAAAAATGATTGCTTGGGTAAAGCAGCCAAATATTTGTAGAAACTTCTTGTTGAATCTTCTGTGTTCCCTGCTGGGTGTTTCTCCAGTGGAAAATTAATGGAAATTAAATCAAGTAGCAGGTCACCAGGGCTGTCAGCTGATTTTGAGTGGAGCAGGTATTTATTTGCACTTTCCACCAATAACTATATTCTTGTTCCCACTATAAATGGATTCTAAAAAGCATTATGCAATCAATTACCATTCCACATTAGCAAGCTGAGGTTCACCTTGTTAAACTTCCCTTGTCAAATTATATTCTAACTAAGAGAAGAAAAAGGCAACATATAACTTAATGAAATTTCTTGAGTGCAAGTATGGGGGCCAAAAAGAGTGCCCTTTTCATCATGTGTGGTTTTTCTTCAATATGGAGGACTGTAGGCTGCTGAAACAGAATTTCAGCTACTGATTTCTCCCAGCAGTCTAATGTGGAAGAATGCAATCAGTAAATGTGCTGAAATCCTCTGGACTCTGTGTGTAACTATTCAGTGTCATCTTCTAAGATGCATGATTTTCTGACAAAAACTTCCATGGGAAAAAAAGTTGGAAAAATGGATACTCCAGAGCTGGATTTTAAAGTACAGTAAAAATTCTGGCTGCAAAAAAGCTTCTCTAAATGTTTATTTTTTACAAATTTCTGTTCATACAAGTTGAAGCTGAAGTGAGGCTCAAGTTAACAAAAATAGATATTGACCCCACAGATTTTCTCCCTGTGATTTAGCTTTGGGAACAGACGTTATGCAGATCCTTGCCAGAAATAATTAGATAAAGTCTCTCTCTTTAATAGCAGTTTCTCTTCTACCACTTTTTGAAGCAAATGCCATTTTTTGACTGATATTGTAATAACCCCCAACCCACTCATAAGGACTCAGAAATACTGGATATTACTTTTGCAGACATTTTGCAGTGTTAGAGAACTTACTGCACACTTAAAGTATGGTTCCATGTTAAATATAGAAGTATGTTCCATGTCAGTGAGAATACAGCCTTTACTTGCTGTATTTTACTCTAAACTTAAGTTACTTGTGAATGTTTATGTGAAGGCAACTTCTAAAGTCACATATTCTTTGATTCTAGTGAATCTTCTTTGATTCTTTCAATACTGGTATTTTTTTTAAAATCAACTTAGTAAGAAACTGCTTATTCTTGAGGACTAAAAAATTAGGAGATTAGTCAAAAAAACAAAGGCTGTGATTACTTTTTTGATTATTGCATTCAACTGATCTGAAATCATGGCTGTTCACCATGACAATAATGCCCAGCAGAATTATGCAAGACTTTTGGGCTTCCCTGAGTAACTCAGATAGGCTGAAATGTGAAGCCAGCTTTACTTCTGCACTTCTCTGATTTAAGAGTGATGCGTGAAGCTGTGTTGGTCACATTGATTGCAACAACTGATTGCAATGGCATTTTGTTTTTGCTTTTAACTTTTTTGGGAAAGCTTTCACCTAAAAACTTTTCTGAAAAACTGGTCCTTACAATGTTGTGCTGGGTTGTGTGTCCCAAATTACTGATTATTCCAGAGTGTGGGGACACATGCAACAGCAGAGTTCTGTTTTGCTTTAGATTTTCATTATGTATTTTGAAGAGATAACATTTTTGATAGAACCACCATCAAGTGCTTAAGGTGGTTCAGACGTGGTCCTCTTGAGTGGATACCAAAATAACATTTGTCTGCTGATGTTGACAGCACATGAATATATTTAAACAGCCCAACACATGTAGCTTTACAGTGCACTTGTCTCCTCTCACATTTTAGATGTTTAAATTTGTCTCAGGTATGTTGTTTGGGAATGAGGTGAGCTGAAGGAAGGTGTGAATTACAGAAGTTGGCCAAAGCTTTTTTCTTTCTTTTTTTATATTTGACTGTGTTTGCACCCAGCACTATCCAGTTGAAAGTCTTCAGTTTTTAATTATTCACCTTTGGCTACAGTGTAGGTGTTACTTAGGAACGTGTTTATCTAAGCACCACTAAACTGGGGACAAATCTTTGCAGTTACCAGCAGCTCTGTTGTGTGAGCAGGAATACAGGAACCAGACCATTCAAACGAGTGGGAGTCTTACCCATTCCCATGCTGGCACGCTTGGCCGCTGTCAGAGCGGTGGGAGCAGGAGGGAGCAGCTTTCCCTTTCTCCTGGGCTGGATCTGTGCTCAGCCAGAAACGTGCTTGGTCGTCAGATGGCAGCCTGGATGGAGAGTCAGGCAGAATCAAATGCTCCGGGATGCAGCTGCTGCATTTTCACTCCTGTTGTGTTGGATGTGTGGGTTTTTGCTGGGTTTCTGCTTTGGAAGGGCAGGATTTTCCCAGTTGCCATGCTGCAGTCCCGGGCAATGCCATTGGCGTTGTACGGCCAGGACTCCAGGCACTGCTCTTGGCGAGCCAGGTTCGGCAGCGAGGAGCGGCACAAACGTCATCCCTGCAGTTATTTAAGGAACAAGGCGAGTCTCTCCAAAGCAGGGCTGCTGACACTCCTGGCTGTCCTGAGGCGAGCAGGCAATGCCAGCAGAGGAGCCACAGATGGAGGCGTTGCATAACAGCCTTGCTGCTCGGCTGGCTGACGGATGCCTTGTGACAGAGCATCCCTTCCGCGCAGCGCTGGGCAGGGGGCAGCAGGGAGGGCAGGCCGACGGAAACTGTCACAAGCTCAGTCTGCCCTTGAGTTTATCTCCACATCCTCAAGCAGCTCCCTGCTTGCGAACTGAGACCCAGAGAAATCAGTCTGAAAGCATGTGTTATTGTTTTAATAATACTTTTGCTTGTGAAATGTTCTTTGGAGCTGTGTTATTACAGATGCTTGCTTCTAAGTGATTTATCATGCTCTGCATATTGCTGTTTATAGCTGAATGTCTTTTGTTAGGAAATCCATTTCTGGATTGTGTACAGATACAAACACGTGACTATGATTTTTCTCCCAGCATTGTTAAGTTAGTGCTTGTCTTTAAGATATTCCTTTAAAGTGAAGGACAAATATACATTGGGTGCATGATTCCTTATCTTATTTTATGTGTAATCAGTGAACAAAAAAAAAAATCAACTACAAGGTCTTAGACAACAGGATGGAATATGAAATGTAAAACAACAACAAAAAAATTGAGTCATAAAATTGTACTTTTTTTTAGTTTTATGTGCACATGCACATGTGCCCTTTTTTTTTGTTCCATTTTGCCCCAGTTTGATCTTGTACATTATCACAACATGAGTAAAAATGTCCAGCTGTTGTAGTCAATGGTTCTGCTGTGTATTTCTTCATGGTTAGCAGTCATCCCTGAAGCACAGAAATGCCTTTTTTTTGGCCAGATTTGTTTGTCACAAATATGGTTTTAATCTGATTTAGTTGGCCAAGTTGCGAGACCCATGGTTCTCAAAGTTCCAAGTCAAGCGGTTTTAATAGTTTTGTCTGCATGAAGTAGTGCCTGAAGCATACAGACATTCTGGGAAGGGATGTGTGTGGGCTGTCTGAGATTAATACCTTTGTGACAATGGGATGAGTTGAACGTACTACTGAAGCTGCAGCCACAATGACCGGGGCTGTAAGAGTATCATCATCATCATCTTCATTTGCAAACAGGAAACATCCTGCTAAGGTGCACTCGGTATCACTTGGGCTTCCTTACTGCCAGCATGCTCTAAAGAAAGATGCTGGCCTAAATTTCCTCATCTGCTTAGATCTGCAGTGCAAACAGCAAAATCCTGTCACATCAAGGACAGAGAGCAATTCCCTCTGCCCAGGGGAGGAGCTCTTCGCAGTGCAAGTTGTCAGACACTTCTCCATAGTGACTCGTGTCAGGTGGATCATACTGGGGATCCAGGAATACTTCCCTACCTACATATTTTCCTTAATGGCAGGTTATATGAGGACTTTGTGCTAGAGATGAAATAAGGCAAAAATTACCTTAAGCTAGCCAGGGGAATTAGTGACCTGCCAAGTTGTGCTTGGGTAGAAGAGTCAAGGTTGTGTGTGGACAAGACAAGATTATTGAAGGGAAGTAAGAGAGAAATAATATGGTTTATCTGTTTTTAAAAGCCAGAGGGTGATGGTAGAGATAAGATTGCTATCAGCTCCACTGGAGAGTTGTGACTGCATTGCAGTTTTTACATCTGTATTGAGATGTGTAATGGAGAAAGCATAAATTCAGTAACCTTCATTTTTCTGTGGAGAAAAACAATGAGAAATTATGGACGTTCTCAAGGTAACTTATTCTTTAAATAAAACTTGTAGATTTTCAAAATGCTGTAGTGTTCTGCAAAGATAGTGTATAGCTGCAGTGCTCCAGCTTGTACGAAATACAGTGTGTCTGCAGGATAGTAATGTCACCCCCTGTGGAAGTGCTCATGTTTGTATGGTATCAAAACCTGCTGTCAGGTGAGGGCTGCTTTCAGTGACTCAGGAAGAAGTCACTCATTCTCCATGAAGGATGTGTCTCTTTTGTCCAGAGTAGCTAACACACAAACTGGGGGCTCCCCAGAGAGCAGCAAGGAGGAGCTGTGGCTGTCCAGGACTGCAGAGAGGACTTAATAAAAGCAGATGTTAAGCAGGCACCTGCCAGCTGCTCACAGGCTAAAGCTTCTCCTTTTCATCTGTTTTATGAAAAGATTTATTGATTTGTTAATGTCTTTATTTGCCTTAACCTTAGAATTTTCATTAAATCGTAGGGGTTTTTTTCTCCCTGAAATTCTTTGATGGTTGTTGGAACTTAAGGGATACTAGGGGAAGTCTGCTGTCAGGAAGAAAATAGAGTGTAGAAAGACTGGAGCAGAGCATCACAGAGGGACTAAGATGAGGGGCAAGGATGTTTGATTTTAGGAAAACTGTGGACAGTCTGCCTGAGAGCGTGCAGAGTGGGATGTGATTGCATTTACTGTTCTCCCAGCTTTCCAAGCCTGTGTTTCTAGTGGGTATAATTTTAAGAGTAAACTAATAACAGTGCTCCTCTGAGACTCTGTTCTGAAGAAAGAGGTGCTGTTGTTCCACATGGAGAGAATTCCTTAAATAATTTTAGCTAAATGTTTAAATGTCAAAGCCTTTCTGCCTATAAATACTCTTAATTCCTTAGTGTGGAACATTCCACGTGCTTAGCCACTTCTACATTTGTGATCTGAAGACAAAGAAACTAGACCATTAGGCCATTGCAAATTGTATGAAAATAGAAAGTAAAAGATGGAAAATGTTGTACTTTATTGACTAATAGTGGAAGAGAGTCCAGTTCTTGTCTGAGAGGAAGAAGAGAATTCAGTTCTGTCATGGAAAACGATGCCTTCTTGTCATTAAAGTCTGTATTGTCTTTGGTAGATGGAAACAGAAATAAGGTTTGAAGTATCCAGTGTAACATGGACATTTCAGTAAGAGTTTGGTAGATTTTTACAAGATGCATCTGTAGTTTAATACAGAACACTGCTTGCATAGGACAGTATGGAAAGTGGCAAAGATGGTAATGAAGATCATGTTTTGTGTGATTTCTTTTGGTGACTGTTAGGGTGGTTGTGCTTCCCTCAGCAGCAGAAGTAACTTTATGGAAGTCTGAGAATAGATAACATGAGCATAATGCCAGACCCACAATAAGTGACTGTTTTATATCATCAGAATTATTGCTTGTAATATTTGTGAGAGCAGTGTTTTCCTAGACAAAATAGTAATGAAAAATAAGGGTGGTGAGCAGGTTTGCTACCTGATTTGAAAACTACAAGAACATATTCAGCAACTGAGTCTGTACAGGATTATTGTATTTTGGCTTTCTAAACAGCTTCTAACACAAATGCATACATTACCAAGAAGTGTTTCTGTCTAGCAGACCAAACTGGGGAACAAGATGGACCTGGTACTAAGCAGAGGCTAGTACTCTCAATTCCCCTTTGATACCTGCAGGCCACAGTTTTGGTCGTTTTTTGTAATGAAAAAAAGGTTGAATTCAGAGCAAGAACACTAAAGATGACAGCAGAGTTAAGCCAGATGCATTCTTCAGCTACCACATATTATGTCAGTGGTTTAATTCTTTTCAATACAAAGTATTCAAGTAATTAAAAACCAAACAGAAACACAACAAAAAGCCCTGGGCTCATAGAGCAAATACATTTCATAGCACAATGAATGTTTAATGTTAAAAGCATCTTAGAAAAGCATTCAGATCAAGAGTGCTTATAAATATTCCTAAAACCTCCCTTCAGTTTTATTCCATCTAAATTGTCCATCTTGTATGCTTACAATGCTTTATTAAAAATAAGTTTCATAGGACTTCTTAATCCATCTTCATATCTCCAGATCGTTTATGAAGCTCTGCCTTTATTTCACTCTAAATATAAATATGTATTTTGGTTATTTCCTGTAATGGTATTACAGATCATAGGTAAATTGCTTGGAAACAAATGACAGGGAAGGCAATAATTTGCAGATTAATTTTGTCCAAATCTCCTACTATCCCCATATAACCATGTGGTAATTTTTGCCTCCAGCTTTTTCTGCATACTCTACCACTTTGGAAGGTGTTTTGTGTATTGCACATTATTGAGTATCAGCCTTCCTCTGGTCTCACGTTGTGCATTGTCCACCCTCTGCTTGCCTATGCAACCCTTAATTGATGCTTTAGTATTGTTGCAGTTGTCTCAGGTACTGGTCAGATTCTAACAGCAGGTGCTTTTTGTTCCACCAGGACTGTGGCATGTGTTTTGCAAACATAACCAGCATAGCTCTGAGCAGCCTGGCATGGTTAGAGATGTCCCTGCCATTGCAGGGGCCCTGGAACTAGATGACCTTTAGGGTCCCTTCCAACACAGGCCATTCTCTGATAATCTTTTTGTTTGGTTGGTTTTGGTTTTGGTTTTGGTTTTCATTGACATCTCTCTTTAAAAGGGCAATGTTTTCACTTCCCTCAAAGAAGGGAATCAAAGGTGAGAAACCAGAGTTCAGAAATTTCCTGAGGGACTAAGTGACTTCCCTGTAGCTTCAAAGAGAAACTAGTGTGTATCCATAATTGTCACAGATCATTGCTCATACTACTGGGTTTTGGGTGCTACAACTATTTTTAAGTGAATAAGTCTACTTTAAATGGTGGTGGTGGGATGAAAGGTGAAATGCTAATTTAATTTAAGGTAGATCTGAAGGTCTGATATAGATACTACAATGTCACATAGTTTAAGTGAACTGTGGCATCTTGCTTGATGGCCTTAGTGCAGTGTAATGCAAAGTAGAGGTGCATGGTACTGTTTTTCCTTTCATGACAAACGTTTTCAGTTCATGCTGTTACAGCAAGAATGATCATTGCCAGCTGCATTGTCACCAGATCTATGTGTGAAACATCCCTTTTCACACTGGGACTTGTACCCATGGTATAGGTTAAATCAAAGCTCTAGATCTGGTGTTGGGGTTTTTAACTCTCGTTATTTGGGATGCTGGACACTGAACAATACTACATGAATGAAAAAAAACCATGACTAATCTGCAACCACTTCTCCTTGCAAACATCTATCAGTTAGAAAATTGTACCCTAGGAGAACATCCTGAGCTGGTAAAAACAGAACCATTTTAATTTTTTACAGACTCAGGAGGAGCCTTGTACCTCAGATTATTTTAAACTCATCTTCAGTGGGGTTATTAAGGAGGAGCATCTTCATTGCAGTAGTTAGTGTTGAGTGGTGAAGAAGTATATATGGTCATGGAGTCTAATACCTGCTATCAATGAACACTGGCTGCTGTCTAGAATAGACAGTCTAGATGGTCCATACTTTCTCATTTTCCTGTTGATATTACTCTGTTGTACATAAATACATAAATCTTGATGCAGTTATTCCTGCTTGGGATTTCTTTGACATTCACATGCACGTGCTGTACAGTGTACATGCAGGGACAGTGATATTGGAAAGCCCAAACTTCTCCACACACCAGCTGTGCAGACAGTTTACACAGCCAAAAAGAAAAAAGAAAGCTGGCAACCGTAGTGCTGATTTAACAGGGGTGTGCAGGTAGTGTCAGGCACCTTTGGCCCATGCCTGATAGGTCCTGCTCTGCCCAGAAGCTTCAGTGGCATTTCCTTACTGTCCATTCATCTACTTGAATCTTGTTTTTCTAGTGTCTGTTTTCATATCCATCATTTTTAACATATCTTTAGTTCTTACCTGTTCAGCAACGTTTAACTCATGAGATGAGGAGATGGCTGTCTAAGAGGCTGTATTCAAGTCTTCTGGAAGAAACTAAGTTGTTTTGGGCCTTTGAAAAGTTTGAAGAGTTGTTTAAAAAGCAAGAAGAAAGATGGATGTTTGATTTAATGTATTTCTTCTTTATAAGAGATGCGTCAGTGAAGAGATGGCTTTGTGCCCTAATTGTTTCAAAGTCAATTTCCCTTGTTAAAAACACTTTGTTGTTTAGGCTTGGAGATTATCTGGTGGCGATACTACACAGTTCAAAATGTCCAGTTGAAGTTTCAAGTGCTAAGGAAACAACACAAACCTCTCATCTGTAATTGTGAGATTTTTTTTTTTTAAAAAGCAACCTATCTGAAAATTCTGAAAGACCTAGTGGTAAACTGTGTGTCACCCAAAACAAGTTTATATGGTGTAGAATGTGTACAAGGTGGTGATGCTTACTGCACAATGTATTTTTAATGTGGTGGGATTTATTTCAGTTTGTAAACTAGTATTCTCTTTCCTAAAACAGAAGGACTCAGGTCTCCTTTAGCTCTTCAACACGTTGCAGTGTGTTGTCAGAACTTCAGTTTGTCTCTTGAGTCATCATGGCATAAAATTGGCAAAGGCAGTTTCTTGACACTGGAATAGCCTCGAGGGCTTCGCTTCGTGTCTCTGGTGTGTAATTCAGTAAAACACTGGGTTGTTACAAAGTACATCGTTCACGTGTCTGGCTGACTGAGACATTTTCATTCCCAAGCTCCTTCTCGTCTCAGCAATAGTTCAGGGTGTATCCTGAGCTGTGGTTTGATAAACGTGGAAGGAGCTTGATATAAAGAAATGCTGAAGTTACTGGATATACTCACATCAAAAAGGCAATTGATAGGAGATGATGTCATAACAAATAAAGTAATGATGAGCTTGGAGCTTCTGCTCTCCATGTCTGGTAGCTTGAAAACAGAACAGTGGCAGAAGTAACTAAATCAAACCTGCTACAAGGCACTGTTGTCTCTTGAATAATGTAACTAGATTTCTCTGCTCCCTGTCCTGGAAAGCGACTGAAGCCCAGACATGAGGATAGTCTATGGAGGAGGGAGAAAATGAGGAATAGCTGATAAAAGAAGAGCCATAGCTGATAGAAGATGTATTGAAATGTCTAGAATATATTCTTTTTGCGATTTTCTAATCTGGTCACAGAGTGTAGGGAAATTTGTAGATCATGGGGATAGGATGATACATCACTTGTGGGAATGTCCCTGTTGCATCTTCCTTTGACACAGTCTGTGCTGGCTGCAGAGTACTGCAAGTGGTCTGTAGAGTCCCACATATAAGGTATGAGAGTTTTTGTGTTATTGGTATTTGTACTATGCGCCCTATTGCTCTACCTGAAAAGTATCTGGACGTGCTGCTATCTCAATAATGATCTTTCTGAGAAAATGAAGACCAAGAAAGGGAAAGCATTAAAATCTGGCCTGTAATTAGGCTGGGTGTAAAGCTAAATGTCAGTTGTGTATGTTACTGTATTTAGAAGGAAACATTTTCATCACCTGTTCAAAGCAAAAAGTTCATTAGCGCCAAATAATTCCAACTTCATGAGTTGTAAACAAGTGATGAAGAGAGCAGCACTGGGGTTCTACGGTTCCTTACAGGTGACTGAGCTATCTATCCTTGTGAGTCAAGTCATAGATTTCAACAGGAAAAGGAAAGTAACAGTGCTCTTGTAGGTGATGTTGACATGACCATGTTAACAACACATGGAGCACCCGTCATGATGGATGTACTCTCATTAACAAGAGATGAGCACGGACTTGTAGGATGGTCAGGGAGATGGAAGGAGAACCCATCTGAGAGGTGTACCTGGATGCTGTCCTTGAGTGTGTGCATGGACACAATAGCTTTGAATTAGCTACCACAGGTACTGTAGTCCTTGTAGCCCTGCAGAGCAGGCCCAAGGACAGGAGATGAAGGGAAGCTGGGACTGGAGAGAGCGAGATGAGCTAGCTGTTTGCCTTCCCTGTTCCGAAGCAGGTTTCTAGTGGATGGAGAAGGACAGAAGTACAGCCAGTTGTGAGGTGGACTGTAGTGTGTGTCTCCTGAACGCCTGCAATGGCAAAGAAACCCCTGGAGATGGTTTATGGAGCTGTGACTGTTGGGTGGTGCATGCCATAGAAACAGTGGCTTAGTGGCCCCACGCTTTGGGGGGCACAGTCTCACTGTGGCAGGGAGCAGGGCATCCTCTCAGAGCTGTCTCTTGCCTGGAGTCTCCAGATCTCTTTCAGCACTGTCCAGAGTCAGTGGCTTTTTATTTACAATTCTCTTTGCTTCTTGCTTGAAAAAAAGAGTTATTTCCAAATCATTGGAAAGCGCAGAATGATGTGTAAATATTAACAATAAACGGAAAATGACCCTTGGGTCATTTTTGAGACTGCTTGATTTCAGGAAAGTGCTCACGTTAGTAACAGAACAACATGCCCGTGGCTCTTTGATTTGATGAGATGAGGACTTGCAGGTTTTTTCAAGGGTTTCATCAATGTATATTTTATTAGAAAAAAATTATACTTTAATGTGTGGCAGAAAAAAAGTTAAATATTATTTTAAACTTGACTTACAGCAACTATTTAGAGACAAATTGTGCTGGGCAAATCACCCATGTATGTGCATTAGGATTGTATATATGCAGTAATATTATAAAACATATTTTGGGAATATTCATACAGTGTAGGAATCACACTGTTTGCAATAGATAAGGGGGAAGACGGAAAAGCAAAACATTTTTT
>WBNQ01063931.1:1316-43340 GCA_013401375.1 Spizella passerina | reverse complement strand
ATAAATATATATATATGTATGTGAGTCTAGCAATGTTCTAACTAATGAACACTCATTCTTTCCCCCAGTGATTTACTCTTTTCTCAGTGTAGGTAACAGTATATGTTGTATTTTTTTCCATTAACTACAAACATCTCAACTGGATTATTTAAATAGAAATACTTTCCTAAGCATATTTTTTTCTTTTAAAAATTACTTCAAGTAATGTCCCTCTTCCAGTTTCCTGGGGGATAGGCTATTTCTGTAGGTAGGAATTGGCATTAACTTTGCAACATGGGAGGATTTCAATGGCATGCCATTTCTTGCTCCTCAAATAGAACTGCAAGTCTGTCTGGCTTTAGCAGAGCTGTTACTGCTCAGAAAACTGCTGCTTTCCCCCCATCCTCCTCCTTAAAAGCCATGGGGAGAATTAAATTGCCACCAGCTGGGAGTCAGCTCATCCTTGGCCTCATTCCTGCATGCTGGGGATCAGAGGAGAGGCAGGTACAGGGAGTCAGGCAGGAGCTGACCAGAGCTGTGCGAGGGAAATGACAGAGCATGGTCTCGTCCTGCAGCTCCCATCTCCTTCCAGTCACTGGGTGTTGTGAGCAGAGGGAGAGAAAAGGAAGATACAGGGGTGGGAATCATCATCCTCTGCCACTGATTTGCTCAAGCAGGACATTTAATTCACCAGCCTCCCCACAGTGTGGCCTCTGGTGTGGGGTGCATCCAGCCCAAGGGCTTCACGAGAGAGACCCCCAGCACCCAGAGCTCCTTGGGGCTTTGCCTGGCATGGTGATGCTCAGCACCTCCCAGAGCAGCCAAAAGTGGGGAGAGGAGAGGAGGGGTGCTTGAAGCCCTCTGTAAAGCACTGGCAGGTTCTGTGGTGCAAAGTGCAGGATCTGGTGTAGGATCTGATGACGATCAGGATGAGGATTGACACCGAGGGCTGGGCTGGGGAAGCAGGACCTCACTGACAGGCACAGGCACAGCTGGCAACAATGGGGGCACTGGCTCTCCCTCCTGCCCAGAAGCTCATAGACCAAAGCGAGCCCAATTTACCCATTTTTTAATTACTGAATGCATCCACTTCCCAGGCTCTTTGTGCTGGTGCATCTTTCAGGAACAGCCTCCACAACTGCTCTGCTGCTGTGCATTAAAGCAGCTTGAAACAGAGAGGAGAGAAAATCTGCCCAATTGCTAAAAGGCTCCCTCCAGGTTACCTCAATGAAATTCCCATCTGATTTTGCTTTGAGGAGGTGAGAGGGGAGCAGGTGGCAGAGGCAGATGCCCTTCACTGGGCACTCTGAGCCCCTCACATCCCAGACAGGTCCATCCCTGCCAAGGCATAATTCCCTGCAGCATGCTCTGTTGCCACACTTGCCTCACTTATCCTGCACAAGAAATTGTGAAAGCCAGTCACAGAGCTGAATGTGTCAGGCAATAGTGCTAGTGCTGGGAAAAGCCAGAAGATAGGTATTTTTCACTGAGACTTCTATATCCTGCTCCAGCTTTGGTTGGTTGGCTTCACATGACAGAGCTGGGATTCCATCCATTATACCAAAAAAAAAAAAAAACTTGAGAAAAAATAATGCTGGAAAATAGGTGACAGTGACTCTGTTTGAAATAGCCACTCCTTCAGTGGCACTTGGAGCTGTTGCACCAAGTTTCTCTAGTTTCCTCTGTGGTAAGGGGTTCCCTGTTTTCAGAGGGCTGTGGCACACCTGAGTGAGCCCTGGTGCACCCTGTGCACCCCAGTGTGCTGAACCTGCCATGGGGGCTCACACAGGGAAGGCTGCAACTTCAATTTCTCATTTTAGGAAAGATTGCAGGTACTGAACTGTTGGGGGCTTACAGCAATACACAAAATTTCCACAGTGAAGACTTCTGACCAAGATTTGGGCAGACTGAAGGTCAGGGGATCTCCTTGCTGCAAGTCACAGTCCTGTACCCATACCCTGGCCATTGCCACCACGCACTTTTTATTGGCATTTACATCTGAGCTCTTCATGTCTTGCTGCAAAAGCATGAAAACACAGGTAGAATACAATGTAAACTCAGTCTAAGACCACTTTATTTTACCAGCCTGAGTAAGGAAGTTTTAGTTTTGAGAGACTCCAACCCCAAGAAATTCAAGGTATTTTGAACCCCCATGACTTCATAAGCACAGCTGGCCCTATTCTGCTCCAGCTGCAGGCTGTAAATAGACAGTCTCCCAGTCTGGCATCAGTGGAGTTCCTCACATTTACCCACAAGCAACCAAAAGCAGGATTTAGTTAGGGAATAGTTTTGTCTCTGTAGAGCAGTTTTAAAGGTTAGGGCTCAAATGTTCCCTCTGCGTCTCCTCTTCTGAAACCTGAGGTCTGGTTTGAACTTGACCTCAGCAGTTGCTGTGGCCACTGATCAAAATACAGCATCCAAATGCATCTTGCAGAAAAAGGAAAAGGAAGTGGATTTCCATCTCCAAAGCAAAGAGCAGTGACAGGAGCAGAGGCAGACATGCTGTCCTGCAGAGGGGGGTTCCCTTCTGCTGGCTGCCCCTCCTTGCTGGGTGCTTTCTGTGTTATTTTTGTTGGGAGGGGTATTCTTTCCATCCATTGTTGGAATTAGTGTGATTTGGTTTTGTTTCTGCAAGTAATATTCTGCCTTGGTTGTGTAATTTGTCATCATTCTCTTTGGCTTGCTATCAACTGCTGGGATCATAAGATAAGAAACAGAAGCACTTATGAGCAAAATTGTTTCTTTCTGCTACAGTTTTGGTGGTGGGGAGCTCTTCTTTGGTACCAGTGAAACACAGCTGGAGACCTGATCCAGGTTCACCAAATGCTTAGAGATCTCTCCTGAAGCATCACATGGTTAAAACTTAGTTTAAATCTGGGTAAATCTGTTTACAGGGGGGACTGGGCAGCACCCAGGCCACATTTATGGGGCAGGGCTGGAGACATTTGGCCCTTGGCAGCACAGCCTGTTAGGGCAAACACTCCAGCCTTGCTTACCAGGGATGCTCCAGTGCTTTTGCATGTCCTTCTGCTGCCCCAGCCTGCTTCTGCTCAGCCACTCTCCCAGGAGAATGCAAAGGTAGAGAAAATAATGTGGGCATGGGGGCAAGGCTGAATAGCCCCACAGTAGAAGCTTCAAAACAAATCCCCAGCTGGCCTTGCCATGAAGGACAAGGTAGAAAAATCACTCTGGGCTCTTTTCCAATGAACTGTCCTACTAAACAATCTGTGATTTTCTGCTTGCATGAGGACTTCAGCCTGGACTCTGTTTGTTACCCTTTTCTGCTTTACTTTACTGGTACCGATGGGTTTTTCCTTTGTAACTTGTTTTCCTCAGCTCCTTCCCCTTCTTTTTCTTTGCTTGCAGCTTTGATTGTTGATTTTTACCTCCAGAGTCACAGAGGCCATCTCTGATGCCAACAGCAGTTGCTCTTGCTGGGAAAACAAAACAAACAAACAAAAAAATCCAGAAAAGCTCCAGCTGGCCCCTTAGCCTGCAGAAGAAGTTGTGAGGACAGGCTGCCCGTGAACTCTGCGAGCTGAAAGTCAGTATTGCAGTGGCAAGGGCTTCTGCTGATGATTTTGCATGTGACTCCATCCCCAGTGCATCCTAACTCTCTGCTGGATCACCCCTTCTGCAGCACAAAATGGATTTTGGCCCTGCGACACGGCTGGTGGGGAAGTAGGAGTTGGGGAAAACCTGGCAGTGTTGCTTTCCTGAGACTGTGTCACTCTGTGTCACTCTGCTGCTGCTGCTCTCTCCTCTGTCCTGGTTGCTGTTGTACAGGTGCCATTAGAGTAGTGGGTATAAAAAAAAATTAAAAAAAAAAAGTAGGCTTTTACCTATATTTCTATATTTTACCTATGCCCTGTGTGTGTGTTATGGTTGTGGTGCTGAAATAAAACCAAGAAATTTGGTTCATTCCTGACACGAATCAAACCACAAAAAGGGGTGTGATCCCACTGGTAGACATCTCCATGTAGTTCTGCTGTAGGCAATGAATAGGGGTTTCTGCTGTGCATGTGTCCTGCATACCTCCATGGCTATTGACAGTATTTTTTTATTACCAGTTATTTTGGGTCCCTGCCTGGTTCTGATGAAATTCAGGTCTTGCCCTAAGGTTTTTTCATGTCCCAGGGCCAGCATAACCCCTGATCTCAGGCTTTTCTCCCCAAACCCTCTGCAAACCAGAACATGGGCCTCCAGGGTGCCCATGAAATGCAGTTGCAGCTGGCCCCAAGGTTGTCCCCTTCCTATTTTTAGGGACGCAAACCTGCAGAGAAAGCCAGATAGCTTTCAGCCATTGGCAAGCAGAGAGGATATTGCCCTTTGATGTGAACTTGGCATTAACAAGATCAGCTCTAGGGAAACCTATGCTATTGCTTCCTCCTGTGATAACAGCTCCAGCCCTGAGCAGCACTGAATGAGCACCAGATAAAAACACCAGACTGACTTTGCCAGCAAGATCATGCAGGCTATGGCCTGGTAATTTTGCTCTTTCCAAAGAATCGGGGGATTCATCTGCTGGCAAAATAAGTTTCTAGGCTGAGCCCCAAGGTACAGAAGTAGCTTCCATTCAGCATATGGAAATTCTTATTTGATGCAATTATTTCTGTTCTTGCTGCCATGAATATTTACTTGTCTGGATGGGGAGGTGAATGCATCCCAGAAATTATTAATGGGAAGGAAGTTTTGCCTTCCTTATTGTGCTCCAGAAACTCCAACACTCATTCAAGCAAAAAGCAGAAACACACACGGAGACCACGGTATCCAAGGAAAACGGCATCAAGACCTAGAGTGGAGGATTAGTTGGCAAATCACTGTCAGCAGTGGCTGAGTGAGGGAACAGCAACCTGCTCACAAACACTGCGTGAACTCTTATTTCCCCTGGTAAACCAGCCATCCCATATTTCATGCCCAGCAGCAAGTTTTACCCAATCCCTTTTGTTTTCCCTCCCATCCCTGCAGCAGGGTCCTGCCTTCCCAGTCTGTCTGTGGGGTGCTCTGCTCCCTGTGACACACGTGTGTTTTTGTGGGTGCACCTGCACATTGTGGCCCCAGGGATCACAGATCCCTCCAGTGGGTCAGCAGGAGTTGGTCCAGGTTTTTTGGTCTGAATTTGTGTGGTTGGGTCAAAGCTGTGTAAATAGTGTGTGTAGCAGAGGATAGAGGCTCTCTAGCCTGGACTCTGGATTTCAAATCCCCCTTCCCCACCACAAACAGTGCCACTTATCTGTCCAGGTAGCTTTTTTTTCCCCCTCCTCTTCATGAATGCTAAGGTCAGTGGAATGGCTCTTACAGTTTTCCATCCTCAGAGTGGAATCAGGGCATGTGTGCTCCCAAGCGTTGTGACAAACACTGCTGAACCAATGATGGCATCAACTGTCCAATAAATGCATGATACTGCACTGCATGTATTAAACTGCTGGTCACTGGTTCTGTATTTCCTGAGCCTTTTCTTTACCCACATCAACCCAACCTTCTCTCTGAGGGAGTTACCTCCATGTATTGCTTTTAAATGACTCAATGTATCTGTAACTTGAAATCCATTGTTAAGTTTAAGTAAATGCAAAAGCTGATGTTTTGTAAACAAGATATTCTGCAAAGCCTGGTAATGTATTTTGTCTTTCTGTTGAGTTCTGTGCAGCATGTACAGGAAGAGTCACCATCCAGAGCAGCTTAAAATTAGGCAGCAGTCACATACACAGGTGTAGAAGCAGGGAGCTGGGGAGGTGAGAATCCCTTTTTTAATACAACACTTACTAATTTGATTTGCATCAAAAATTCCTTCCCTGGGTCACTAACTCTCAGAGCTGCCAAGAAACATGTTGGTGTGTCTCCTTGTTTTTTTTCTTTTTTCTTTTTGGTTCGTTTTTCCTCGTAAAAACTCAGATTGGTTCACTCAATTCTTAGTATTTTTCTCTTCCTGCAAGATAGTTCTTTCTCACCTGTTGCAGAATGAACTGCATTTTGGGGACTGTTATGCTGTGATCCTTTGCCTTATAGGGCACAAAATAGGGCAGAGAGCTGAGCTAAACTATCCCATCCTTTCCAAAGCATCACCACCTAAATACTACCATTTAATCCTTGACCTCCAAATAATCCCATTCATCCATGGAAGAGTTTGGTGTGGTACTGCCCTTCTTCCACATGGAAACCATGTCCTTGCCTTCTCTTCCCTTAGTCACTGACCCATTTTCCTCTGTGCTGGTCTTTCCAAGGCAGGAGACAGGATTGCTCCAGCCCAGACCTCTTGTGGGCATCACCAGGGCTGTGGTCCCAGCTCCTGAGTGGCTGCTGTGTTAAGGAAAATCCTTGAGTTCCCAACACTCAAAGCAGAGTCATCTGAAAGGACTGGGAATTGCTCTGTGTTCCTGGCAAGGGCATGCCAAGCAGCAGGCCTGGGCAGCAAGCACCATCCTTGGAAATTATTCTCCATGGTGGCCAAAATCACTGAGAAATCTTGAGCCCCCCTTCAAGGCTGGTGCTCAGCCAGGGCTGTGCCATTGCCAAATCACTGTGTGGCAACAAAACAAACCATCAGTTACAGCTGTAAACCAGCCTGGGTTCAGATTGCTGAGGCAGCACCTGGTGTGAGGCTCCATGAGGAGGTTTGCTGTGTGCTGTGGGTCCTGGTGGGTGGGAGCTCCTGGGGGGTTGCTTGGAGCAGCTCTGAGCTTTTCCATCTCTCATCTTGCATCCCCTGAGCCCAGCATGGCATCACACATGCTGAGTCTCATTAGATCAGTCATGACCCCCAAAGTGAAGAGGGTGGAAGGTTGCAGCTCAGTTGGTGTGTCTCATGTTTTGGTCAACACAACATCAGTGACCTGGTGTACATTGACCTCTAGTTGAGAAACAATATTTTGGCCCATTTGGGCCTTTTTTTAGATAGGTATTTTATTTGAGCCAGAAAACAGTGGGAAAAAAGAGCCTAGTCTGCCCAGAATAGTGACTCCCCAAATATCCCCCAACTGCAAAACATCCCTCAGTTGACTTCTAATGAAAATGCAAGCATGTTTTCTACAAAGGCTTTAATCTTAATCAAGGAATGTCAGTGTGCCTAATATTGCAGGTCTTGTGATTGATAACAAGTTCATAACAGCATCCATGTCCAAAAAGAAGGGAGAATGTGTATTTACTCCATGCATGTATTAAGGCATTGCAAAAGTTTTATCTGTAATGAGTTTGCAGTTCTGCAAATTGTTCATGGGGCTACATCGCAAGTGGTTCTCTGCCTTGACAATCATGTATACATATCAAGATTTCTATCATAATGACAATTTAAAGGGATGACTAATTGTTTTCCTCCAATAAATCCAATTAAATCAGCCTGATGTGAAGTCTGGTGATTTTGAATGCACGAGTCTCCACCCACATGCAAGAAAGGGAGTGAATAATTTCTGTGGCTGCTCCGCTGCCCTGCTGTGTTTTATGCAATGGTGTTCCTTTATGTTCCAAAGAAGAATAGTAAGATTTTCTTTCTCCCCAGTTCACTCCATAGGGAAATGAATAAAAAGGATGATTTGTCCTTTGGATTTTTCCTAAAGCTGTTGATGGAAATGGTGTTGAATGTCAACATATGGAGACATGGCTGTCTCCTGGGCACTGAGAATATCTCTGTGGGGCTGGGGAAAGGACATGTACTTGGTGGAGACTGCTGCATCTTTGAGTTGGTCCTGGTAACTTACACACCCTGTGGTGGGAATCATCAAAGGAAACAGGATTTTCATCAGTGAGAATTTCTGAGTCCTTTTGCAGTCAGCCACGCTCTCCAAAGACTTCTGAGTGTGCTCCATCATTGGCTTAATTTTCTTCCTGGGATGTCTTATGACCTGCTTTTCATCTTTTCCTCCTATTTTTCTCCACTGTTGTTTCTTATCTTCTGGTTTTCACTCACTGGCACACAAGATTTCCTCTCCCATCAAAATAGGTGGCAAAACCAACATGCCCAGCAGGGAGGTGGCCCTGTGCTTGAGGCCAGGGCTAGGTAATTTTAGACACCTGGTTCAGTAACAGAGCTGAAACAAACA
This sequence comes from Spizella passerina, assembly GCA_013401375.1. Lineage (NCBI taxonomy): Eukaryota > Metazoa > Chordata > Aves > Passeriformes > Passerellidae > Spizella > Spizella passerina. The sequence continues at coordinate 35,328 of WBNQ01063931.1, read as the reverse complement.
GCAGTGATGATGGCCAACTCACAGCAATATAAAGAGAAAGGCAAATTACTTTTAAAGCTTTTATTTTGTGCGTGAAGAAACAACCTCCAGAACCAACATGGTAAGTACTTGAAAGCTGTGGTGAGTAGCTGTGTTCTCAGAATTATTTTGATTGTGGGTTGTACCAGGACAGGTGAGATAGCATCCGATTTTATGCTCTGGAAAAAGCACATCCATGGCAAGACAGACCTTTGGAAAAGTACATCCATGTACAAAAATGCTGCCTGGAAGTTTGTTGGAGGTGGTGTGTGACACTGAGGCACAAGCACATGATTTGCAGTGTCAGGAGGAGAAGCAGATCCTGTTGGAAGACTGCAATTTTCCCATGTGACATAAGCCTGAACTCTGACATTCCTTTCACACTGAGGACCTCATCCCCACCTGTGTGTAAATTAGCTGGATTTAGATCAAATTTGGCACTTAGAGTAGATAAAGGTCTATCCCACATTTCACCATGGAATTAAAATCTCAGCCAGGAAAACTTTTTCGTGTTTTGGTTTTAAAGTCATGGGTTCCTCCAAAGATTCAGTGGTCACTCAGAGCCCACCAGGCTCTTCCAAGCTCCCAGAGAGACTGGGCAGAAGGTCACCCCATGACCACTGAAATCCTTATGCATGACATCCTGATGATGTCATGTCAATATTCACTTCATCTTTGTACATTTTCTTCGCTGCTATGTGCTCAGCCACAAATTCTTGGCTGTTTGCAACAAGGGAGATAAAACATCAGTACAGAGAAGCCAGAGGGTCAAGACCAAGATGCAACTGTGGAAAATATTTTGCTTGCAACCTTGCCAGAATCCACAGCTATGTTTGCACTGGAGGGAAGGGGACTGTCCTTACTTTGAAGGCTTTCAGAGTGTGGGTATGCACTGAGGCCTGGCCTATGCCACACACCAGCCTTTCTTTGTGCTACACCAGCAGCATTTCTCACTCCTGCTCTCCAGAACTGTCCTTTCCCAGAGCCAGGGCTCCAGTGGGCTGTGGCAGCTCCTCTTTCACAGCCAAGAGGGGTTTTGAATGGGTGATACCTGCTGAGGCAGAGAAAGTGCAGGTGCACAACTTTGAGGACCATCCAGCCTGAGCAGGGATAGACCCCTGTGCTCCAGGAGCAGGTGATGCTGAGGAAGGTGCATTCTGCACAGAGCTTCCAAATCAGTGCTTGTGCCCTGTGAACAGTCCTGCCCTCTGTGATCATGCCTACGTTGAATCTCTTCCTTCAGGCCAAACCTTCCCAGCTCTGTGAATCCACTAAACCATACTGGTCTTGTGAGGATCCCTCTGGGCAGCTTTCCATGGGGAGGCAACAGGGGCCAGCACTGCCCAAAAGCAATCCCAGGACACTCTAAGCTGTCATAGGGATAAAAGGATGCACTCTTCCCACCATTTTATGCTTCCTGACAGCTCTGGATGTCCCTCAGGGAGAAAATCCACCTACATCACTGTGGCTGTGTGCCCTGCCTAGCATACCTGAGTTTGGTGGGCCCTCTCATCCACGCTGAATTATTGTGGTGTTAACCATTTTCTGTTTCTGTGGGAGTGGGGAAGAAGGACCATCTGGATAGGATGGACATCACTGCAAGTATTCAATTGAGTATTTCCAGATTGTTTGGGCTTTCTGGATTATGTTGGGATAAATTCCTGCCTTCCAAACTTTGTTTGCATATCCTGATTTCAAGAGTTTCTTTGCTTTTTTAATCCTTGGGGTTTTTCTTTTTATAATTTCAATATTCTGATAAAGTTACGGTCAATTAATGATTCATTTACCTTCTTCATGAAAGTGTTTTGTTTAGGGAAATTAATAATAATAGAGCTGAGAGGCAATTTGTTGTTCCCATCAAGCTCACGAACTTTGTGCTTTCTTTGGCGCCATGTAGACTCTTGTATGTTTTTCATTTTCTTTCTTTAGGGCAGAAGAAAGAGCTGTGCTCACATCTGTGCCTCAGCTTGCAGTCTAACAGTGACCAGAAATGCATAATAAATCTCAAACTAATGCTTCTATTTGTTGCAGGCCAGCTGGGCAGGTACCAACCACATTAGGAATCACATATCACATCTTCAAGTTTGCATATGCCCAAAGTAGCATCTGAAATGCAACTTTCCCTCCCAGTCATTGACCCAACACAGCTCAGTGTAGCACCTAAGTGGATCAGAGCCCTGTTCCACTACATGGAAAAACCAAAATTATTGTCATGGTGAGCCCCTACTGACCTGCAGTGGGAGTTGACAGATATGTCAGCTACTCCAGCACCAAATGTGGCTGGACAGATGGACAGGGTCCTGTTCTCAACAAATAGAACACAGGTACATGATGGACACACACTTGGAGTTATAATATGTGGTAATACAATACAATAGAATGCTATATTATATTATATTATATTATATTATATTATATTATATTANATGATCAAGCAGGGGCTGAATTCTGAAGCAAATGCGTGGCTTTGTTGCCACCAAACATCAAGTTCACTGCTGAGTCCACTGACAAGCCTCAACCTTGGAGGTTGAACTGAGGAACTTCTTCCCTCTCTAAGTATTTGCAGTGTGCAGAGGGCACCACATGGTTGAGTTTATGGTTTGATTTGATGGTTCCCATTAAATCTGTGGAAAGAAGGGACTGTCCAGCAATTCCTCTGGAAGAATGCCAGAGACCTTCAGGAAAGAGCCAACAGCTGTGGTTAAGATGGGTTTGTTAGCAGGGCACCTTGGGGGCTTCACTCACCTGTGCAGAGAAGGTGGTGACAGACTGATGAGATGATTTAGCACCAAATGTGGCTGGACAGATGGACAGGGTCCTGACACCTGTTCCTGGAAGTCTCCTTGTCCAGGGATACCTACAGCCATGGATGGCCTGGCAGGGCTGTTGTGCTGTGCACTCAGGCCATGGTCCCCAGCAGCTGATGGACTGTGCCAGGTTGTGCCCATTGCCACTGAGCTGGTCGTAGCAAGATGAGCAGAGCAGCTCAACTGCAAAGTATTTAATTCTTTAAATTCTCCTATGGCAATGTAATGCAGTCATTCTGTTCAGCTTCAGCCTCATAACTTGTTTTGATTGTCTGTGGCCTTATGGTGGTGATTTAAACCTACTGATTTTTTGATTCAGTCTTAATTGGGTCCTGAACTGGGTCATTGCATCATTCTATCTTTAATTGTTTTAATGAAAGTCTAGCAAATTAGGCTGGTGATATGATTGCTTAGAGGAATTCTTGCCTGTTCATGCTTCTTAATGAAATCCATAAAAGTGAAAAAAGAAATGAGCTTATCCTACTAAATTGCCACTTATATTATGGAGTCTGAGCAAAGCTCAGAAAATCAATCTGCAGTGTCCTTGGCTCTTCCTCCAAATATATGTTTTCAGAAAGAGAAAACTTAGCACCTGAGCAAACATCCCTACAGAAGAAGAAAGAAAGAGAACAGTAAAATATAAAGCTAAAACCTGGTTCCAGTTCCCATTTCTCAGATTTCCTTTAACTTTGCATGCAAGTCATTTAGAAGAAGACCTAAAAACCTACTTATATCCCAAAAGAGAGCTTCAGCCCAGTGGCTAGAGTACATGCTGGGATCCCTCCTGCTGTGAGAGCCCAAATCTCTGTGGGTTTTGAGGTCTTTCATCATGTCCCCAGAGGTTTGACTCATGCCCCGTTCTCTTTGCTGTCAGTTTGGTGCCCAGATGAACACATTAGGCAGAGGACTCAGCACCACCCATGAGAAGGACGATTTTGTCCCCATTTTGTGTTGTGACACTCATGAGAATCATGTGTGTGGATGCCCCCCATCACCTCTGGCAGCTGCCAGTTCTGTTCCTTCCCAGCTCTTCCCCTTTGGATTTCAGCAGGGCTGCTGCATCTGCAATGCATTTTCTACCCACTGGGCTAATGAGCTCTGTGCTGCCAAAGCTGCCTGTAACTTCTTGATGTCCCCCTGTTTTATGGCTGGAAATATGCTGCTTCCTCCCACTCCTTGCTCATCAGTGAGCACTGTACTGAGCATCTCACTTGACCCTGGCTCCTGCTGCAGAGAAAACATCATTACTTACCAACAGTGCAAAGCCCCCCACCAGCCCTGCTCATACACCCTGCAGCCTGTTCCATACAGAACACAAAGAATCTGCTTCAAAACTGAATGTGCAAAGCCAAGGAAAATCTGCAGTCAATTAAAAGCAATGAGAATTAAGAGTACAGCAGATGAGGAATATGGAGCTCAGATCAGCTTGATCCCCAGCGTGACAATGCATTTTATTTTATCCCTCTAGAAGAACAGGGAGTTTTGTCTCTGCATGGGCTGTAACGATGTGGCTGGAAAGCTTCCATTATCTTTTAATTAAACAGTGTGATTACATTTTGCTTTCTGCAGCCCATTTACCCCTAACTCAGTGCACAGAACAAAGGTGTGTCACTGGTGCTCTGAGTGCAGCACCACTCTGCATTGATGAGGGCTGGATCTGCAACCCCAAACTTGTCCCCAGGCTGCCCACAGCTCTGACTGCACTTCCAGTTCCCCTCTCTGAGCAATGACACCTTCCACTAGACCAGGCTGCTCAAAGTCCCATCCAACCTGGCCTTTAACACTTCCAGGGATGGGGCATCCACACCTTCTCTGGGCAGCCTGTGCCTGTGTGTCACTAACCTCACAGGGAAGGATTTCTTCCCTTTTTTTCAACCATGCACTCTGCCTTGGAGCAATTTCAGACTGATGATGGTTTTTGTCTCTGTAGGGTGAGGTACCAAATATGTGGCTACAAATGGACTTCCCAGGTGACATCAGGATGTAGCTACAGATGGTGATTTCTGGCAGAGGCTGTTAGCAAGTGGGACCATCACACTGCACTGTACCACCCAGCCATGCTACAATGCTGGGCATCCTCCACTGACCAGTGGTTAAAAGGAGATTTGGCTGACTGTCTGCAGCTGGAGAATTTTCAGCCATTGCTTGTAACCTGCCTGAATTGCTGTGGGTTTTCCACAGAAGTAATAAACTAAATATCAGCAGAAATTATTAGAGAAAATGTTTTGCAGTTGCAAACAGTTCACAGTTTGGAAAGCACTTTTTCCATGCACTGAGGCAGAGACCAGCATCAACACAGAAACTTTCAACCTGTCATTATAGCTACTGAAAATATTGTAAAGTCACAACTGCCCTGCTCTCCTGGTGAGCAGTGCTGCTTCCAGACACAATTATAAGGTACATTTCCTAAGGCAGGAGTTAGCTCTTCTTCTTGTGTTCATGTGGAGCAAAATGTTTTGTATGTGTAAAAAATAATAGATTGTAATCCTGAAATTAGCCTGAATCACCTATGTGTGGACAAGAAAAGAGATATCAGGTTATGAGATATTTTATTTTTACTAAAGAAATGGTTTTCATTGCTGCCAGTTTCCAACAAACACACTGTACTTACAGGTGCATATTGTATTTTCTAACATCTCTGAAACAAGTAATTTGAAGACAGCATAACCCATGATCTGCTTTCCTACAGCAAGAACTGCTTTTCCTGGCATCAAGAAAAGGGAAAAATAATTCATTGACAACAGTCTGTGACATTTTCTCTTCCTTATCTCTTTAGGCCAAGTCTCCAGCAAGCAGAGTATTTCAGAAATAATCATAAGAGAAATATTAAAGAGAGGAAAACAAAACAGTTTCCCTGTTCCCATGGAAATGCATGGGAAGAGTTCAAGCAAGCCCCCTTCTGATGTGGCCATGTGCTTGTCCTTGGATGGAGAGCAGAGATCAGGCAGCTCATCCCCTCCATGGTCAGCCTGGGGTTTACTGCCATGGCAGATCAATAAATGCCTTTGGCCCTGGGGGCTCTGCTTTTCTCTGGGCAGGGCAAATGGAACAGAAATGGCACCTGGGACACCCTGCTGGTCTGTGCTTTCCTCCTCCCTTCTTGCTTGGTCCAGCCCTGCCCTGGTGGATCCTGGCTCAGCTCCACACAAGGATCCCTCTGACCTCTTCCCAAGCCACCAGTGACCCCATGGGAGCATTCTCACCCACTCTTACCTCCTGGGTGAGAAAATGATGAAGAAATTGGGCTGTGGAGGTTAAAAGAAGTGGTTTTGCCCCTCTGGCCAGCTGTCATTGGTCACCAAGTAAAAACAACCAATATGGACCAATCAGAGATGCACCTGTTGCATTCCACAGCAGCACATAATTATTGTTTTTCTTTTCCTCTGAGGCTTCTCAGCTTCTCAGGAGAAAAAAATCCTAGCAAAGGAATTTTCAGAAAATATGCCCATGACACAGCTGCTCTTCCCCCAGCCTGTGATGCTGTGGTTGCTGTAATTGAAGTTCAGGATTTCACCTTTTTTAATCTCATGCAATTTGCCTCAGCCCACCAAACCAGCCTGTCCAGCTCCCACTGCAGGGACACCCTCAAGCAAATCAACACTCCCAGCTCTCACCCAGCTTGGTGCCAAATCCTGATCCCCCAGAGATGACTCCTGACAAGGACAGCACTAAATCCCTGCTGTGCCTGCCCTGCAGACATCCCTGTTGGCATGGCCTGGTTTCCTGCAGGCCCAGGGAGCCTCCCAGCAGTGCCACGTGTGCTGGGACGTGCTGTCCTGCTCCCTGTGTTTGTCTGAGGGGATCAGGAGCATGCCTGAACCCAAGCACGTGCTGGAAAGGATGTTCCACACACAAAGCAGGCTGGTTTGGAGGGAAATAGGTGCATGTCTGTGATGAAATGAAAATAATTGGGGTTAAGTAGGGAGGAAAATGAAGTTTCCTTGCAATTACTTGAATTTGTTATAAGAAAGAATGACACATGTTTTCAGTTTCATCTACTTTTTACAGTTTTGCCTCTATGTATTTTCTCCTACTTTCAGAAATTAATTTGGGCTCCTCTGCCTCATTAATGGGAGATTACCTAGCTTGGCAAGAGGTTTTGTGTATTAGAAATGGGCTTTACTGATACAACTCTGAAACCCTGATGGGCTCTTTGGTTCCAAAACCCGCTTCTGCCAAAACCCAAATAGAATAACATGGCTATTTCCCTAAATTATTATTCAAACATAAGGAAGTAATTTTTTTCCCAATGGTTTTGGTGTTAAGGAGCAAAGAAAGCTACTAACAGTGTCTGCTCCCCATGATTCCTACCTCACTTTGTGGTTCTTCCCCAGTTATTCAGGGTAGGGTTTTTAAATCAGGATGATATTGGGATTTATGAGAAATGTTTATTTCTCCTTACATACACCTTATTCTATAAACATCCACTTTCAAAAAACCCCAGAAAATTCAGTTGTAAAAACTGAATTTTAGACTTGAGTCTAAAAACTCAAGGTATTTTTGGGTGCAGATCACCATCTGAATTATCCACTTACACTCTGGTGAGACAAGTCCTGCAAAAGTTATGACAGAAATAGTACAAGAGGGATGTGTTGATGGTTAAAAGGGACAATCCCTATGAAGACAATTTCCCCTCTGCTATTTCTCTTCTCTTCTCTTCTCTTCTCTTCTCTTCTCTTCTCTTCTCTTCTCTTCTCTTCTCTTCTCTCTCCCCTCCCCTCCCCTCTCATTTTTTTTTCAATTACTGTGCCCTGTTACTATTAATTTTGCTCTTTCACTTCTTGTCATCCTCTGTATCCATCAGGAAAAATTTATTTGTCCACAAAACCATCCCCACAGTGCAGACAGATGCCAAAAATCCCATCCTTGTCTCCAGTTGTGTCCAGCTGCTCTGGACACCCCTAGCACTGGTCCTGCAGATGCTCTGGCAGCCTTCAAGCTCCTGATATGTTTTGAAAAAGCAGATGTTACTAATTTGTAAAGCATCTTTGAACTTCTCAAGGGGGGACTGACACATTTGGTGCTGTTTCTAACAAAATGGGGAATTTTTTTTGTCTTTCTTTTTTTACCAGGATTTTTTTGGGTTTCTACACCATCTCTTGTGAACCCACCCAGCTATGCCAACCTTCATTTCTACATCTCAGTCCCTCCCTCACAGCTTTTCAAGAGGAACATACTCAACCATGCCTTTCCCATTACTCTTGGAAATGGCAGGAAGTTCTGCCCTTTTTGCGGGTCTCCAGATGAGCTGATCCCTGAAATTGCTACGGAGTGGGTCTAAAAATCATAGCAGTGTGATGTGTACCAGCCCTGGGTGGACAGAACCCAAATTCCTCATTCCTCTTGTGTTTCCTGCATGTGCAGCCTTCCTGGTCCCTCTCTGGACAGTGTCACCAGCAGGGACAGGCACTCAGTGCTGACACTTTAATGGCATTTTTATTCAGGTCTGACATCCCCTGTTACATGTTGAGAGGATTAACTTGTGACTGATCTGACTGCTAGTCCTTATCTCTGGAAATGATCCAAACCCAAGCAGGGATGAAAGGGGAAAAACTCACAAGGAAACAACACTTTTTGAGTTTTGTACCCAGTGAGAGCATTTTGGGTTGCATTTGGACTTTGCATTTTGGGAGGTTCTCTTCATTGTCTTTGCAGAATAAAGAAAATTCTCACAAAACTCACAAGGAGAACAAAATGTTTTACTTTTTTTTTAAGGAAGACAAAGGGGGAAACAGAAAGAAAATTCCAATCTTTTCATCAAGCAACAAAAATACCAGCCAAAAGAAAAATATATTCAACACTGTGTTTGGAAAATCTGTAAGAATAGCAAAGGTGTAACTATATTAATTATACTTTCTCAGCTTTATACAAACACTTATAAAACATGAATGAATACCAGAGGGAATATTTTTCTTAACAAGAAATTAAAACACAAGCTTTACCTATGCCAGGAAAATCAGTTCATTTGTTTAAACAGTAGTTTAGAAGCCAGAAAATAAAACAACAAAAAGTAGTTACTTTTCTATGGATTTAAATTTTGGAGTTAAAATCTCTTGATGGCTTCTAGGGAAGCCTAAGTTCTGTAGTTATTCTCAGGAAACAGCTTTGCTGACTCCAGCAGAAAACAATTCAAATTGTGGTGATGTGGAAGGTGGAGCCTTTGAAACCAGTGGAGCTTGAGGAGGAGTCAGAATCTTTAAAAATGCCAATATTATTTCAAGAGGGGAAAACAAAATGTATTTCCAAAAGGAGCAAAACTGGAAGGTAATGAGAGTCAGCTTCTGTGCTCTGCTTGGACTGAAGCTCACATTTGAAAGCTGATATGGGCTTTTCCAAGTGCAGGGATAGTTTCAAGCATTAACATTATCAGCCATGGATACTGAGGCCTAAACCCACGCTGCTTGAGCAGAAGTAATTTTCTAAATGCCTAATAAAGGATATGATGGACTTTTCTTTTTTTATGAGATAACCAAGAAACAGGTTTTACTTCATATTTTAAGAAATTAGACTATATCAAATGTGTAATAAAAATATTTTCTATAGGATTTTAAAATATATACATATATAAACTACCTAAATTTTTAATGCCCTGTTGATATTGATGTGGTCTCTACAGGTTTTAAATGTAACAAAATGGGGCTGCCCAGCAACCTCCATTATACCTCAGTGACTACAAAACTTGAAGCTTTGTCCACGCTGTAATTAAACCTGCTTGAGAATGGGATCTGAAATTGCCTGCTGGGCCTGATCCAACACCCACTCATAGGCTAAGTCCACCCCTGACTGCAGGATTTGGTCTTAGACACAGTCCCAAAATGATGTGGTTTCCAACCCAGTTGGCTGACCAGTGATAAAGGCACCTGAGGGAGTTACTGAGAGCCTTGAGGCACTTCTTGGAAAAATAAAAGTTGTTATTTATTCGATTTTGAATATTTAAAGAAATATAGTGACAGTCTTAAGACAATTTGAGCACATCTATATTTCGTGCTGGAGAGAGGCACAAACTGCCTGAGTGTCAGACACAGCCTATGCCCAGGCACTGGGTGAAGACTTCAGTCAAGCTCAAGGAAGGCTGAGGGTGATAAGGGAGCGAAGGGCATCCATGCCTTCATCCTTCCCACCACATCCCTCTCTAGATCCCAAGCCTTGCTTGCCCAGCCCATGAGGAGGAGGTAAACTGGCAGGAGGAGCTCCTGTGTCAAGTGCCTGCAATGGCCCAGAGGTCTGGGCTGGCACTTCCATCAAGCACAGCCTAAAGCTGGAGGTGCAGCTGGGTGAGAAGGAGAAGCACAGATGATTGTCAGGCCCTGTGTGCACTGAGAACAGCAGGACACGGCTTTGGGCCGTGCCAAATCCAGCTGGCATTCCTGTTTAATCTGGCACTGTGTCTAAAGCAAGGTCAGATTCATTTTCCATGCAAGGTTTGAGGCACAGCATAGACAAGGTGTGAGGGCCAGACCCTGCTCTAACGCAGACAAAACTCACAGGCCTGAGCACTTACCCTGCATTATACCTTCAGGTAGGTACCGTGGGAGTTCTCCTGCTTCAAAGAGTTCATATAGGGCATTTGACCTCCTGCAGAGGAAAGTTTCTCACTGAGCTTTCTGTTCACCAGCTCCATGTGCCTGGAGTTTTTCCTGGCTTGCCGGAGAGACCGCTTGACTTTCTTCACCCGGTCCCGCAGCTGCTTGTTGCGCTTCTCCAGCGCCGCCACCTTCTGCTGCAGCTTCTTCACCCTGTCCTCCTCCTCAAACAGGGCCCTCTGCACCGAGGAGCACATCAGCTGTGGGGACAGCAGCAGGTCAGCTTGCACAAAAATTACCACAGCGAGGGTTAATTCAGGCTTTGAGGAAAACGCCTCACAACTTTTCAAAAGCTGAACGCTTTTCTGGGGAACTTCTTTTGGTTTTATATCCTTCTAAGTAAAATCCTCTCTTTCACTTGTGGATTTAGTTAAGACCCAAAATTGTAGATCTTAATGATACTAGTGATTCAAAATTACTTTTATGAACTGTTTTGTCAGACCTGTCCAGTGCACTGAGTCCTCCTCCTCAAACAGGGCCCTCTGCATCGAGGAGCACATCAGCTGTGGGGACAGCAGCAGGTCAGCTTGCACAAAAATTACCACAGCAAGGGTTAATTCAGGCTTTGCAGAAAACACCTCACAACTTTTCAAAAGCTGAATGCTTTTTTGTGGGAGCTTTTATTTGTTTTTATATCCTTCTAAGTAAAATCCTCTCTTTGACTTGTGGATTTAGTTAAGACCCAAAATTGTAGATCTTAATGATACTAGTGATTCAAAATTACTTTTATGAACTGTTTTGTCAGACCTGTCCAGTGCACTGAGGCTACATCAAATTTATGGAGAAAAAATTGCCCAAATTCTGGTACTAAACTGGAGTTTGGGTCAAGGGATGTCACTTTTGGAAAACTATGGTTTGGATTCAGTTTAGCAGCCCTTCAGAAACCCCAGATTCTGCTAAGAGCTTGCCCTTAGCTCTTAATGTCAACATGTGAAATAAGGACAGCACCTGCCAAACACAGAACTGGTTATTTTGCTTTTCCAAGAACAGAGGTGTCTTACACATCCCATTATATTGGCTTGTTCAAGACAAAACCCTAGAGGGTAAGATCTCAGCAGTCTCTAGGAGCATCCATGATCCCATAACTTTAACATAAATTATTTAGAGGGTTATTGCCTGCAAACTGTCCCTCCCACTCTACCCCATACAACTTACTGCAATATTGCCCCCAGAAGGGACATCAAATTCTTGATGTTCCTTCATGCCAGTGCTCTTACATAGGAAATATAAAAGACAGGTGGTTTCAAAGGTGCTGCCCCCAAGGCATCACTGGAAGAACAGCTCACAGGGCATTTTCTAATCCATGGGGTTGGGTGATGGTAGAGCTGCAAAACATCTGCTGGACAAGTGCTCATCTTCTACTACCTCATCTGGGGATGACCCAAAAGATCTCTCTTATCTCATGGGTGTGTCTATGGTCTCACTGGTTTCCTGTGTGTAGGGGCAGCAACAGGAGTGGGATGGCAAACACCAGCTGGGGCTGCTGAGCAGTCAGTTCCCAACACAGCCTCCCTCAGGATGGGATTCAGCTGCTTCTCTTAAGCTGAAAGTGAGACTCAGGTGTGGGCTCCTCTCTTTGCATTTCCCCTATGGTGTCTGCAGGAAGAGAGACCCTTCCAGGGGCTGATTTGCACCTCCTCAGAGGGGGCAGAGGGAGGAATCACCCTCTGAACACAGCTCTCTCCTTTTACTGACCACAAAGACACCAAGTTCCATTTTTTTCTACCTGGAACACATTTTCCAGGCAGCAAAAGGGGAGCTCAAGGACAGCACCAAGAAGTTTCTGATTTAGAAGATCCACATCAAAATAAATTTCTCCTCAGGTGCTCCTGCTTTTTTTCTGCCCTACAGAAAACATCCTGAGCTATTTTATTGTGCATGTGGGACTTTCATCTTGCTGCTGCACTGTGAGCACAGGCAGTGTATTCTGCTGGATTTATCTTCTAAATACATCTAGAAATTTTTCTATGTGTGTCAAGCACTCCTGGAGTCTGGATGGGCTTTCTCTGGCAGAACATTTGGAACAGACAGGGAATCTAAATAAACAAGTAAATCCTGACTGTGATGATGAAGGATTACATGTTTCTTTCCATCTTACTTTGTAGTATTTTCAACAACTGAAGGCTGGGGAGGGAGCCTGCCTTGATGAATAACATTTCATTTGCTTTGGAAACCCCCAGCAGTGGGAAACCATGGCCAGTCAACACAAACACAGCAACTGCTTCCACTCCCTTGGAAGCTCTTGTTCCTTGTGCAAAAGCACCGTGGGGTTTTGCTGTATGGCAAATTCTTGCCCCAACTGTTCTCTCTCTAGGGCTCTTGTACAAATGCATGCTAGCAAGATGGGGAGCTCACAGATAAAGGGCCAGAAATTGTGCTGAAAAGGAGAGAGTTTGGTTTTGATCACTGCTCAATCCAAGTGGTCTTTGAAAACAGCCAGCACATCTTGGCTTTTGTGTTTGCCAAACCCTTGCAAAACCTCAAGCAGAACACTTCTTGAATGTAAATCCATATAAAGGAGGACACTGAGTTAGGGAAATATGTTTGTTGGGAAGACATGAGGTGGAAACTCTACTTCACCAGGGATTTCCTGCATTTTCCATGGATGCAGTGATAGCCATGGCCCATGCCAGAGTCCAGTGCAGAGGAACAAACACTTCATGCAGCTGAAGTGGGAGGTTCTGTGAACCCAACTGCATTTCATCTGCCTGGGGTGGCTGATGGGGGGATAGCAGATATCAGGGATAGTACTATCCTCATCCCAGAGACATCCCAAACATTTTGGGGTTGGTCCTTTGTCAGCAGAGGTAGATCTGCTCTACAGAGCCACTCAGAAACTTCTCAAACACTATCAAAAAGCTAACCAGCTCATTTGCTTATACTGTTTTTCTACACTCCTCACTCTCCAATCTGAAACACACAGTTTGGTGCTTAAATTATCTGGAGATATCCAGAGACATCACAGGAACAGCGCAGTTCTAAAAAAATGAGGCACTATCTGGCATGCAGGGCTTTGTTTGCCAACAGGGTCGGTGATAGGAAGAGCCCAGCGTGATAACTGGATGCCTGCTTGCAACTGCAAGACAACCAGCTGGAAAATAAACACTTTGTTCCTTCTACATAGGGAAAAATAACAAGGTGGAGTCCTCTCATTCTCACTGGCTGGTTAAAACAGCATTTTTCACAGGACTCTGCAGTGGGGATGATGATGGTGATGATGATGATGATGTTTAAGTGTGAGTGCTATTCTGTCCCTGCTGTTACTGCTGGGGCTGAGATTCCCCTGGCTGCAACCAAGTTATCCTCAAGCTGGTGCTGAGAGCTGTGTGACAGTGACAGCTGTGAGCTCAACACAGCCTGGATAACCCACCCAGCTGCTGAACAGCTGGTGAGAAGTTAACCAGTCCAAGTTCCACCTGGATGCTTGGGAAATGAAGAGAAGGACTAGGAAATGGCTCCTAGGCAAATTATAGGTCATTTTCCAAATTCCATTCAAAATCTGGATTCCCTAATGACCCATAATTCAGAAGAGTTGTTTGGTCTAAAGATCAGTCTGCATGTCTGCTTGTTCCACAGTTTTGTTAGGAAGGCATGCTCAGCAGTGGTACACTCAAGTTCAGAGCAGAACCAGAGATGTCATGAGAAGGGTGGCACAAGAAGCATACAGATCCTGAGGATTTATCCCAGACAGCCTACAGCCGTGAAACTGCTTATTAAATATGTTTGAGTATTTGTCTGAGAGACCATATCACTAATATACAAAGTTTAAAGTTTCACCATATCTAGGAGATACACAAAATCTGCCAAAGAAATCAGCACTGTAATAAATAAATAGAATCACAGAATCATTGAGGTTGGAAAAGACCTCCAAGATCGTCCAATCCAATCATTAACCTAACAAACTGATTTTGGATCATCACATTGTAGGCATGCAAACCCCTTACCAAACACCCTGAACTGATATATATATATCACTTTTCTCATTGACAAACACACAGCTGCCTTCTGGAAGCCTGATTTGAGGGCATAGTTGATAAAGGTGCCATGGATCAGGGTGTGATGGCAGTGTTCATCCACCACAAAATGTCCATAAGTGGTTGAAGTTAGTGTTACAGAACTGCAATCACTCAAAGCCCAGCAGTGACACCCAAGTCTTGCCCTTCACCTACCCAAGGGAGAGATGTTGATTCCCAGCTATCTCCTCATGCTCCTTATGGCAACACTGATAAAAACCACTGGAGTCCCACTGCCTAAAAGTCTTTCTTGTGGGAGTGAGTGTGTTGCATGGAAAGAAAGACAAGAAATCAAAGAATAATGGGGGAGGTCTGGCAGAGGGAGTATTGGGTTTGGGATGGAGTGACTTAACCTCCAGTTACTGGGGTTTTTCAGCCAAGACCAACACTCGTGCTAAAGTGTGGAAAAGTCCCTGTCAGCACTGTTAAAGCATCGTGTTGGGTGAAGTGATGGGGCATGGCAGTGCTGAGTTAAACCTTTGCTTGCTTCAGGAAGAGCATTCAGAGGTACAGAATCGGGGTCCCAAGGACATATCCATATCACTGGCATTAATGGAGATAAGCTGGGATTTCACACTAGGACCTCATATGCATCAGCAAGATGCACAGGACCTGGATGGAGAAAGAAATTGTAGTGGAAAGAAATTGTTACCTTGCTGCATGCTGGGTCAGCATTTGCCACAGGAAATGTAATGTTTGTAGCACAGCTCTCCAGTTCATTCAAAATATTAGAGATGTGAATTTCTTTGGGATATGAAGCACTGCCTACAGGAAGCCTCTGCCAGGCTGCATCCACTCTCAAGGTGCTCTTCTTCCTCACTTCACTCAGCACTAAAAGCAGATTTTCTCTTTAAGCTCCTTAGAGGCAGCTAGTCAAGGGCAGTCATCTTTCCCACCAGTCATGAGAGAAATGGGCACATCCTAGAGGTGATATCTTGCCTACCTTAGACACTTCCCTTAGGTGGACCACCTTTGGAGACTCCTGCCTAGATAACTGTCTCAGACTGGTGTGGATGTCACCATGAGTCCCATCAAAGGGCATCTGAATGGCACTGATTTCCCAGGTCAGGCTGCAAGGGCAGGATACAGATAATTTTCTTGGGAGTTTGGGGAAACTTGTCCTGGAAACAGACCCAAATCCATGTCCATGTGTACTTGGGGGTCTTTAAAAAGAACTTTGTTCTGCCCTGCATCAAATCACTGCTTGGTGTGAAGGTCTGAACTGCTGGTTGCTCTCATCTGCAGTGGGTGTTGCTGGCATCCATTTCAAAACCTCACACTTGCCCTTCAAACTCACAGCCCTTCCTTCCCTGCCCTGGGAGTGGTTTTACAGGATGCAGGGTCATTATGGGGCACTTGAGGACTGGTGAAAAGAGCCTCAGCCATGGAGGTTCCTGAAGAGAGGTCCCTGGCCCCAAAGCCACACCTAGAGCTTGTCCTGAGGCATTGC
Source organism: Spizella passerina (assembly GCA_013401375.1). Classification (NCBI taxonomy): domain Eukaryota; kingdom Metazoa; phylum Chordata; class Aves; order Passeriformes; family Passerellidae; genus Spizella; species Spizella passerina. Next base: position 19,457 of record WBNQ01063931.1, on the reverse strand, counting down.
TTGCCCCTGGCACTTGGAGCCATGAAGCCTGAGAAGCTGCTGAGAGGATGGAAACAAAGATAGCAAGTGACAGTCACACCAAGTCACCTCTGCCAGGATTGGAAATGGGGATGGGAATTTGTCATCACAGTCACTGCCAGTGCCCAGGAAGGGATCAACACCTTATTCCCTGCACTTGTGAAGGAAAAAAGTCAATGGGTTAGCAAGTATAGAAACCACACTAATCAAGACAAGAAAGGGGGGAAAAAAAGGTGTAGGGTATGAGCCAGACTGCCTACCACAGGCACCTCACCCGTGCCAAGGGAGCAGATAAGTCAGTCCTGACAGTAAATCCCTACATTCCCTGCCCAGGCAGTGGGAAACAGAAGGTCTCCAGGAAGAGAAAAATAAATCAAGAGGGTACAACCTCACTCTGGGGCATCTCCAATTTCCCTTCCTGTGTTTGCTGACCACGCAGCAGCCAGGGAGGGACACAGGGATCAGCCAGGGAGGGACACAGGGATCAGCCTATTGTTCTTCCCCAGTAGGTGTTGGGGAAGATGAAACAGGAAAGCCTTATAAAGGCTTTCAAGGTTTCAATCAATTATAAATTGATTACAAAAAGCCTTATAAAGGCTTCAATCAATTATAAATATGATTGCTTGGCAAAAGATTTTGAGAATATGGAAACTATAAGCGAGATTGAAATGAAAGCAAGCTTTGTGATACCTCAGTTACTGAACAACCAGAAAACAATGCCGTGGCCAGCTGAAGGTAATCCCCTTTTGATGAAACAANGCCAAGACCCCTGCCAGGGGGCTCAGAGACCCTGGCACAGAGCCCAGGATGCCTGTGGTTTTAATTATGACCCATGGAGCAAATTACCAACCTTAGATGAAGATCAGCAAGCCACGACAGTTTAAGTAGAATGACAGTGAATTTATCATGGGAGGAAAAATAGATTTTTGGGGTTTTTAGAATGGGGGTTCAGGGGGCAAGATGGAGGGATCTGGGCATGTCCAGCCTTTCTCCTTCTTATTCTTGGCCTCCATCTTCTGGGTGATGTTGACACTTTTAGATTGTTTAAAGTAGAAGCTCACTGTCTAACATAGGTGATAGGTATTGGAAAGTAAATATAAAATTAGTATAAAAAGATAACACCGCCCTGGGGGTAGGCAGAGTGCTTCTGACTGTCTTGCTGAGCAGACCTCGGCTGGACAGGAGAAATAATTTTATAGATAAGATACAATAAACAATCTAGAGACTGAGAATTGAAGAGCTCTAGCTCCTTCTTCGACTGCTGGGCTGGGAAAAGAGATTTTCTGACACATCTTGAGGTCACTCTGACCAGCTAGAGACCCCAAGAAAGCTCCTGCTCCTCCACTGAGCTCTGAGCTCAGCCCCACCTGCCCCATTCCCTGTGCCTTCTGCATTCCCAGGAGCCTCCCAGCCCCAGCAGCGCTCCCAGCGATGCGTACCTGGGTCAGGGCTGGGGAAGCACAGGCTCCTGGAGCTCTCACAGGGTTTATTCTCAGCCTCTTTGCTGAGACTCACATCACCCTCCTCGGGCTCCCTCCACCAGAACTCCTCAGGCTGGCCGGCAGAGTAAGGAACCATGGGGTGGCACATGTCTCCATGGTGTGCAAAAGCAGAGGCAGCAGCCAGGACACCACTCCTGGCTCTCCAGCCCTGCTACAGGGCATGCACAGAGCTCATGGCAAGGACACCAAGCTCGCAGGCTCTGCAGCTTGTGGGAATCCATAAAATCAGAGGAGGGATAAACAAGATCATTTCTCTATGGTTTTAACTAGCAAATGTGTGTTTAAGTCTACCTTACAAGACAGGCTGCTTCAGAGATTTCTGAATTTTGCTCTGCCTGAATGCTGAAAATGTCCAAATTACAGAGCCACTTTTGGGGTTCTTTGGGGTTTTTTTGTTTGTTTTGGGTTTTTTTTGTTTTGTTTTGTTTTGTTTTGTTTTTTGTTTTGTTTTTTTTTTCCTTGGGTTTTGGTTTTTGTTGGTTTTTTTGTTGGTATGGTTTTATTGGTTTGTGGTGTGGTTTTTTTGGCTTTTTTTTTTTGTTGTTTTTGGGTTTTGTTTTGGTTTGTTTTTCTTTTTTTTTTTGTCTCAGAGTTGTTGCAGTCTTAGCAGGGCTTCAAAAGTCTCTGTAAGTGGCTTTTTTCCCCAACAATATGTACAGAACCTCTCCATCACCACAGCTACCAAAACTTGCTATCCACTTTAATTTTCTACTCTACTTTTTTCCCACCTAGTATTACTGTTCTCACAGTGAAACCAATTAGGTCTGATATGTCTAAAACTACTTTGCTAATATACCTCACCCCAAGTGTATTGTTCTCGGACTGAAAGTTGCTGTGTGACCATGTCTCCATTTAAACTTGTTTTACTTGGCTTGTATTTCAACAGGATTAGATCACCATTCCCCCCACACATACACACAGAGAACTAATTAAATACCAAGGAAGGGATAAAACCAGCAAGACCCAAAATCAAAGTGTATTGTGTCCTTGCTTCTCACTAATGGGAACTCAGGGAAATGAAAATGCTGATCAGAGCAGAACAGCATCTTATGATTTGTTCCTATTTATTGAAATTTTTGAATGAACTGACCTTCACCTTGTGTTACAAGCTTCTAGAAACCTCCTTTATTTTAGTGTTCTGTCAAGTAGAGGGCACACACCTTATAGCCCAGTAGCAGAGAGGGAAGTGCAGTATATCCAAATATACCACCCCCAGCTGCAGCTGAAGCTGAGAACCAGAATCAGATGGTAAAGAAAAATATTTATCTTTAGCACTATTAATTTGCATGAGAACAACACAGGTTTAAAGTAGCATTATACCTGGTTTGGGGTCTTTGCATTAAGTGTGATTTACTTCAGTCTGTTTTTACAACCTGTGGAGTTCCCTGGGAGTCCTGACAGAAGTGACTGAAGTTTTGGTGTGGCAAGTGCTGCAGGGATGTCTGTAAGCTGACGTTTAATTACACATGGGTGTAAGGGGTACAGAGGAGCAGGTGGGAGACATGGACTGTGGGAGACCAGGGGACACATGGAAACAAGGTTGATGAAGGTCTTAATGAAATCAGAACCTCCTGGGAGTGAGGCAATTCCAGATTCCCTTGTACCCCTCAGCAGGTTCAGAGTGCAAATGTTCAGAGCCCACATCCTCTGTCCCTGAGGAGGGAAGAACTGGGATCAGTAAATATATAACAAAATAAATGTTATGTATAATATGAAGAGAACCTTTGTTTCTCTGTCACCTATAAGTCAAAATGGGGAGAGAGAGAAGCCAAGCAAATCCCAGCAGGCAGTGGGTGGGTATTGGCAAATGGCCACAGCGTGACTGCAATGCACTAAATGCTGCCTCTCAAGAAAGCAAAGAAATGGACATTTAGTGTAATTTGAGGCCATGTCTCCTCCCCAGACAATATATCATACCCAGGGGCACTTGTATGCACAGGGGGAGAACCCACGCTGAGAAAGGCAAATGTTTAAAGTTAATGCAACATCTATAAAAGTCAAGCTGCCCTATAAATCCCTCTGCTCTGGATGTGTTGGCTTCACACTGCACACAAGCTGCTGCAGCTCAGCTGCCTTTACAAACAGATAGGATTTCCTTGGCTGAAAGCCTTCCCTGAGCATGCCCTGCTTCTGTGCATGGCTTTGGGATTTCAAAGAGGAATTGCAGGGCAACCTGCTGCCCTATGGTGCCACTGGGGAGGGGGAATGTTCACATCTCTCCTGAGCATCCATAGGAACTTCCTAGAGACATTTCTCTTTATTTCCCAAGTCTATCTGGGTCCAGAAAAGCACGGGGACCACACTCAGGCTTGTATTTATCTGTGTTTGGTGGGTCCCTTGTGGTGGTCTTTGCATCACCCTGCTAAAATAGGTAACCTTAATCCTGGGTAGGAAACATTGGTTTTCTGATCTTTTTCTACAGTCTTTACAGGGACAGAAATTCCTCTGGAGGATGAGTCAGAGGAACTAATTTAGAGCAGGGAATCAGGCACTGAAACTGAGTTGAATGGTACGGAAACAACTCCAGCACGGCGCTTACGCACACGGTGGAGACACCCCTGCCATGGCAGGAGCAGGACAAGAGGCTCTAATGAAGCCTTTCCCTGCCAGCAGGAAGGGATTTGTGAATCCTGCATGGAAATGACGGCAGCAGCCCTGAAGTCAGGCTGGGTGAAACACAAGGGCTTGACAAAAGGCATCTGCATCTGCTCCTGAGCTGCTCTGCAAGCCCGGGGCAAAGAGGAGAGCTCTGTTTGCTGTGCCCCATGCCAGCAGGGCTGAGCACCAGGTCCAGCCCTCATTCAAGCACAAGTTGCCACAGCATGAAGTGGAAAAGCCTTGGTGAGGTTGAAGAAGCAAAGAGAAAGGCAAGGAAAAACAAACATCTGTGATGTGCAGGCGCTCTCTGAATAATGTCAGTGCTGAGAAAGGGACCAAATGCCTGAGAGACTGATCAGCAGCTCTGAACAACAAGCTCCAAGCACATCTAACATCTGGCTGATGGGAGCTCACTGCTGCTCACAGATATTCCTGTCCCACCAGCNAGCACATCTAACATCTGGCTGATGCTCACAGATATTCCTGTCCTACCAGGCAGCCCAGAGCAGCCTGTCCACAGCTCCAGCTGCTGCGTGGGCTGGAAATCCTGAAAGGGCCCCAGACCACCCTGGGTGAGATAAATGGGCAACAGGCTACTCTGAAGATGGCAGGATTTGGCAAACAGGCAGTTTTCAGTGTGGAAAGATGTGGTATTTAGGGAACCACCCTCCTGCTTGCATGTGCTCAGATGCCCTGAGCATTTGGGGCATTAATGACTGTTTCTATAGGAGACAAAAGCTGTTTTCACTCCAGTGCAATTCCTCAGATCAGGTTCTATTCCTGGGCCAGTATTTCAATTCTCAACAGAAATACAGGGTCAGGGAAATACAGGATCATATTTTAAATCCAATGTCATATTTAGTGCCCAAAATCTCTCCCTGCTGCTTTGCTGCATTTCATAGAGACACAGAAGCACCAGAAACTCCCACCATGTGCTGCACAACTTACTGCCTTATCCAGGGAAAAGCTTCTCACACAGGGCTGGCTGCAATGCCTGCAGAAAATAAGGTCATAAGGGCAGCATGAGTCAGGGCTCCCCATACACACAAGCCTGGAGCACTCTTTCAGCCTGATTTCAGGAGGAGGAGGATTGCAGCCACACTTACACAGGACAAAATGCTCACAGGGCTGGTGGATGCCCTGTGGTGAACTCTTCCCTCCAAGCATCTAAATTATAGAGCACACACCCCAGTGCTGGTTAATGTTGCAGTGGTGGCTCTCAACTGTTTAATCCTATGTTAATAATTGTGCTGGAGAGAGATAATGACACAGCAAGTGCCACCCCACTGCACAGTGAGAACATGGTCATACCTCAGAGCTACAGTTCAATCATGGACTACCTTAGGGTTTGGCTTTTTTGTGAATAACTGCACTGAGGTCTGAAAAATCTCATAATATCCTGCTGTTATGTGTTTTGACCCTCAAAATCTGCTATTGTTCCTGGCCAAATACTTAGGGACAGGCAGTAAATGCTTCCCCCTGTAAGTCTGTGTTACTGTTTGTGTATGCACAGGCTTTAAACATGATTATGAAATTAATTCTCTCTATCAGTCCAAAATTCTTCTGTGGAATTTGTTATGCTTGTCCCATATTTCTCTGACACAGAAGTTATCTGTACTTTCACCAGCTTTGTATTGCATCACTTTAGCAATAGCAGGGGCCAGGGAATGGACAGCCTTGAGGAGCAGATGATCTGGATTGCCTCACACTCCTCCTGCAGTAACACAGTACCCACACCAGTCACCATCCACACAGCTCCACAAAAATTGCCTGACATCACAGAATTAAAAAAATAAAAAAGAAAACAAAAAGACCAAAAAAGATGGCAAACCCATTCCAAGGAAATCAGGACCTGGGCTCCAGTCTAGTCCCATAATTAGGACACTTGCCCTTGTCTTTTGGCAATGATAATGTTGGAAGAACAAAACCTCTATCATCCTGAGCTGTGTTATCTGAACAGCTTGTTCTCATTAAGCAACACGTGCACTTCATACCTCATCAGAGAGGGCAGATAAAATCCTTGTCCTAGTCAGAGGAATGGGACTGGAGGTCTCCACTCCAGTGAGGACAATAACCAGTTAGGGGCAAGCAGGTCCAGTAAACAGCTTCTCTGTGCTTCCATTCCTTGTCTCCAAAAATGGGGATTACAGAATAACTGTGATTATACAGCCTCTGAGTCATTATAGCCTAATCCAAAAGGTCTCTATTCAAAGCCTGAGTGTGTGTATGGGACAGGAGCAATAGCAGAGCCAGGACTCATGGGCAGACACTTGACTTGCATGCAGAATGGCCACTGTGCTTCTCTGTGCAAATTCAGAGTGTGAGCCCAGAAACCATGTTTTTCCTTAGGTGCTGGTAGGCATTGCCCATAACTGCAGCTTTGTCTCCTGCAATCTGCAAACAAATTGTTCAGTAGGGATCCTGGACAAATTGCCCATCACTGGACCATGTGATTAATTGAACTTTCAGTATTGAGGGATACAGTCAATACCAGTTTGCAATATAAAAATTATATCTTTCTGTGTCACTGATCAAGGCATTTAAATCCATATTATCCAAGAAGGGGGAAATCCTGGCTCTGTGAACATGGCTCAGATATGGCTGAGATACATGAGCAGTGTCCACAGTCCCAAGACCAAGGTTTCAGGCATGATCAAAGGGACAGCTTCTAGCAACTGCCTTTGTTGGGCCATGGAAAACAAAACAAACCATTCCTTAGGCACCATTCACCAACAAAATGGGTGTGAGAGGATAGGTGACAACGTGGTAATGGTCATTCCTCTCATTATTCTGGATCTAAGGGTCAGTAAAGGAGCAGAAAAGCCAGCAGAAGAATACATTTTACAGGAATGGAAGAAAACTTTTATTCTCACTCATTACCTAGCTCAGAAATCAATGGGAGTGTGAGCCAATCTGGAAGAGCACAGCAAGAACATGGCACTAAGCCTCTGGAGGGGATGGCAAAGACCCTTTCCTGCAGGTATTTGAGGCCTCTCTTCATCAGCCAGATGTGGTTTAGGGTTGGTACATGTAAAGTGCAACACAAACTCAGCTGATAAAACTGGATGACCAATTTGTTTAACCTGAGCCCCATCCAGGTGATCTCTCAGTTCTGCCTTGCTCTGTTTAACCCTGTTAATAAGTACATCCCTGTACTGGCATACAGCACCTACACTTCTCATGGCAGTCAGTGTTACTGAAAGTCAACCAAACTGATTTATCCTGCTCCCTCCAGATATCTGTGAGGCATTTCAAGAGAAGAAAAACAAACAGAAAAAAATCCTGATAAATTGCATCATTCCAACTGTTTTTCCTTCCACATTCTCCCCACCCTAGAGACTCTGCCACTTAGTAACATTTCTTTATTTAATCCCTTCCTAAAATACCCTTTTACCATTGAGAACTCTGCAACTGTTTGGGTGTGGGCCGAGTTGTTTGCTGTTTTGATGGAAAGAGAGAAACTAAATTATTTCCTGGCTGAGATTTATGCGTGAAGATTTAGCTTGCAGCCAGACTTTTTTAGCCAAGTTATAAAATCTGAAGATAATTCCAGCTCTCATCGTCAGTGACTTTTATGAAGCAATTCAGGATATGTGCAGGAATAAAAGGAAACTCCTCACCATGGAGGTTTTCATGGAAATGAAGAGACACATTCCTGCACAGAAGGTAAGGGCAGGAACATATGTCAGCCTAAACAGAGCTGTCAGAAAGCAAAATCCCAGCTTGCTAAAAACTCATGAACATGTTGATGAACCCATGGGGTTTTTTTTAATGCTTTGGATGCAAACTGAGAGTGAAGCAGAGGCTGCACTTGCCTGTGGACTAAACAAAGCTGAGCTTTGCTTGAGACATCAGGCTTTTGGAAACTTAAGAGCAAATGCCTTGATGTGATACTGTAAAGATGCTCCTGATCTCCTGAGATTATTCAGTTCAGTGCTGGTCAGTTGGAAGGTATGATGGTCATGTTTTCTACCAAAAGGCCACAGAAATGCCTCATTAAGCCATGAATAATGTTGTGCTTCTCCACATCTTCTGTCACATTTGCCACACCAGACCCTGATGGGCTGACCCATGTCTGAACAGTAAGGTGGCCAGAGCAGTGTCAGGTGGGCAGGCTTAAAGAAAAGAACAGAGAGGAAGAAGAGACAAGTAACTGAAAGTTCCAGAAACCCACAGTGAGACTTGTGTGCCTAAAACTCAAGGTTTCAGGTGAGACACCCCAAAAAGGCTTGTGCTGTTGGCTGCATCCACATGAGCAAGTCAATTTGAGCAAGAGGAATGTGTCTGCAAACTGAAGCTCTAGATGTGTTTGGGGTGAGCAAACAGACAGGGAGAGGGCTCAGAAGGTGTGTGGATCCCTCATGTTCCCATTAGGAGCTGTGCACACCATCCAGGCACCTGCAGCAGTCTGGCTGTGTTTCCTCCAGGAGGAATCCACTCACTGTGCAGCAAAACCTCTCTGTGAACTGAACTAACAGCTGTCAAGCAAAATCACGCGTCTCCTACTCACCAGACTCACTCCCTGTCAGGATGGAGATTGCACTGATTTGACACATCTGGCAAGGTAAGACAGCTCTTGTTCCCTCAGGTGCTTTGCCTGAGCTCCACGGCTTGGCAAACTTCAAGCCGGAGACCTCACAACCATTGCAAAGCCTGCAATGCAACTGCTTTCACATCTGTCCCTCACCCTTCCTGATGGGCCAGCTCCAGGCTCTGAAGGTGTTTCACTGGGCTGGTGGAGGCCCCTCACAGCTCAGCTGAGGACAGGAGGAGGGGATGGATGTGCAGGGCAGCTCTGGGATTGTGAAATCCGATTATAACCCAGAAACAGCAGCTAATGCCTCCCCAGAACCATCTCCTACCACAGCTCACTACATTTCTCTCCATGAAGCTCCTCTAGAAGGCTCAAGCAAGGGGGAGGCTGGCTGAGCTGTAAATCAACTCACCTATTTCCTGCCACTTGGTGCACTGCAAATCTTTACTGGTGCTGACATCCATGCTATCCCAAATTCCACATTTTTTTAAGGGTAATTGAACCAGCAAGTGCTGGGAGAACACTGAGCCTGTGAAGCCACCTTGGCTGTGTTTCAATGTTTTCTGGAAAGATCCTAATGCAACACAGACATTCATGATATGTTTGCACTTGCAGCTAAGTGCTGGCTACACTTGAGCTTGTCTGTAATGAGCTCTCTGCACAATACCACGCATGAAATACAGACAGACAGACAGGCATATTGGTTTCAGAGCTACATGGGAAGGAAGGCAGATGTCCAGCAGCAAAAAGAACTCAGTAGATACAAGGACATTGCCTCAGCTCTGCTAATCAATGTCCATGCCTTAAAGCCAGGTAAAAATTGTTTAGACACTCCAGTTCAGAAATTAGTTCCTGAGATACAACCAAAGGTTGCGTCTGAGGTTGGAGCTGGACTGAGCCCTGCAGATGTTCAGATCCACTAAAAATGCCAAGAAATGTAGCTGACTTTTTGGTTTTGGGGCTGGAGAGTGAGAGACCAGAGAAGATGTTATCCTATGGACTCTGGGCTTTGAGTCCAAGTTCTCCTTACATGGCCAGGCACCAATTTGAATACAGCAACAGAAAGGAGAACAAAAGTAATATGGCAGCAGCTAAAGAAGCTGCCAGCTGTCCAACAGCTCATGACAGCTTAGTTGTGCCTTTTGGAGTCAGGGGTGTCATTGCTGGGAAGGTGTAAACTCATGTTTTACATTAGTGACTTAAATTTAATGAAGACTGTTGAAAATTTAATGAAGACTGTTGAAAATGTATGTCTCATCCTTTGATTGCTGAGGGAATAATTCCCAGGTATTTCAAAGCTTAATTATTAAAAAAAAACTTTTCAGTCAATTAGAACTGAGGCATATGTAACAATAATCAAGAAACACAAATATTATAGGGATAATTCAAACTAAACATCAGTTAATGAAATTACTGGGCTCAGCCCCTGAAGTTCAGGTGAAAGAAGATCTCACAAGCAATGTTCCACCTCTATCACTTCTCAAAGTAGATCAATACCCTAAACTAACAAAGCTACTTTCATCCAAAAAATTCTGAATGTGGCTTCATATTTCAAACTCACTTTGCTTTCTATGTATAACTCACAGTTTGTGAGAGCTATACAAAACCACATAAAAGGGAAGAGGAAAAGGGAGGGGTGCTATAATAAATTCTGCATTACCTGAGAAGATAGGTAAGTGTCTTCTCGTGCCAACTCCCCTTGGTGTTAAATTGCAGGAAGAGTTTATATGCAGTTATAACCTCATTGATTCTGAGCTGAGTTTTGAATCTTGGGTGGTGACATAGTGGTTACAATTGTGGGTTGCCTGGACTTTAAAAATGTGGTGAAATTACAATAAAGTTACAGTAATGGCCATGACAAAGAACGTCTGCAGCAACCACAAATGAGCACTCCTCAATCTTCACCCTGTGTGTCTGTTATGAGTTTTACCACTGCAGGCATTGCAGCTCACCAGTAATTCTCACACAGCATCTGCAAAGCTTGCAGAAGCTCAGAGGAAGAGGACACAGCTCTGCTCAGCTCTGACAAATTACAATCAATTCACTGTTACAGATTGTCCATGTCTTCCAGGGCAGTACAGAGCTGTGGGACACTTTCACTCCTTGTAGCCAGCTGGGTCAAGAGCTTCCTGAAGGCTACCCCAAAAATCTGTCTCTGTGTTCCATCAGGACCAAAAAAACCCAGCCCTGTGGCAGCTGTGAGAAGATGCTATTCCATCATCCCTTCCAACAGCTGCTGGACACCTCTGAGCACAGCCTGCACCAGCAGGAGCAGTGTTTGGCATCGCTGTGTCCCCAGCTGCGGCAGGTCAGCAGTGCTGCAGATCTCCTTCCTGCTCCTTTCCAAACCCCACCGTGTCAGCTGAGTTGAATCAGTTCTCTGGATGCCTTCCCACTTCCTCACTGCTTCAGCAAACAGCACTAAGAGTGTGAAAGGGCTCAGTGCACATCTTTGAAGGAACCCAGGCCTGACAAGCTCCTCTTGGCTGTCACTCTGTGTCAGTGATGTATTTGCCTTTGTTTTCCCCTTGTTTTTAAAGCTGCTCTATAGTGTGTTTTACTGCATTTGATGGGGAACTGTAAAAGGCTCCACAGAGCAATGCTTTTTCTCACCCAGACTCCTCAGCTCCAATTGGTGCCTTGGACAGCTTCTGACCCTCCTCTCAAGGCTGCTTCTTATTCACTCCTGTGGTTCAGATTTCTTTGTAAACATGGCTGTACATGATTTCCCATGACCCAAAGGGAGGGAAATTCCTAACAATGGGCTTTGGGGCAGGGACACTGAATTCTCCATTTTATGTAGTATAGTCCCAAACCCCATATTTTCTGTCAGCCAAACTAGAAAATAACATGCTGTCCACTATGAGGCAATGAGGGCAACAAGAATCAGTTCTCCTTAAACCAGATTATATCAGACTTCCTGTATAAAATTGTTGGAAGTCATTCCTTTTGCTCACCAAATTACTTCAGCAGGTGCATTTCTTTCCTAGAAAAGAGTTCCAACCTCTTTTTCAGTGATAGAAAATCTATCATGACCCCTGGCAAGCTAAAAATTAATGATCTACTTCACTTCAAAAACCCACTCTATTTAGGTTGGGTTATATGGACGCAGATTGCTGCCAGTTTCAAGCTGCAGGTCAAAAAAGAAAAATATTTAAGGCAGAATAGTTCTGGTTTGATTTCTGAGTCAGGAAATCCTTGCTGTAATTGCAGTCTGCCAGGTAAGACACACTTCCCCCATGCTCTCACCCAGACCACAGCCAGGTGTTTGAGGAGGTTCTGCCTTCCTCTTCAGAGAAACACAGCGGCCCCTGGCAATGGCTAATTACCACTCTGCTGATTGACAGAGTGCCAAGGACTGAGCGCTGCTGCCTCCAGAACCGATAATTACATTTTTGTCAGGCTGCCAAGGTCCTCACACACACCTGCACGCTGCCCACACAGTTGTTACAAAGAGATTTATAATAATTAATTGTAGCATTCCTATCACGCATCTCCCCACCCACTTCCAGCAGTGACACGTAAATCCAGAGATGAGCATGTCTAATTTCCTCTCCTTGCTAACCTCAGAGTAAAGCCAGCTAAGAACATCTTCTGTTTGCAGCCTTTGAAGCCTTGAGTCATGTTTTTTCCTGACATCTTAATTTCATTCTAGGTGAGGAATCACACTTTTTTTTTCTCCTCTTCTTCTATTTTACTCTGCTTATTTGTTCACGCCTTCCTGACTAGTCTAGACAGCCCTACCACTTATGATTTTCCTCAGATGGATGCTTTCCAAACAGCACAGCTCTCCTCCCACAGAACTTGGGCCAAGCTTCACAAAACCAAACCTCTTCCCACGGATCACCATTTCCCCAGCTAGCAATTGGCTTCCAGAACTGAAGAGGTAGGAACTAAAGACTGTGCAAGATATTCATTGATTTGGGAATCAGGATCCTTCCTAATTCCCAAAGGCATCTACTGTCCATGCAGCATCCCATCAAGCTGCATTCCTCATTTCTACTCCTTCCCTACTTCATGCTCACCCCTGGAACCTCCCAACCTGCCAACACTGATGAGCCCCTGTTGCAATGCTTTTCTTACTGGTCTTCATGCTGCCCCTTTTGGGAAAGCAAAAAGCCCCACTGAAATTTTCCTTCTCCCTGATTTGCTTCTAATCTGTTTTGCATTTTATTCTTTCCTTTTATTCCTTTTTTTTTCCGTACTATGTTCTGTTTTTACATCCTTCTCGGTTTTCACTTTCTCTCACAGGTTGCTGGCACTATTGACATTCATCTGCACTTAATCTTCTTGGGGTTAAGTCTTACACACAAATATTTGCTTTCCCTGTTGGCACTTCCAACAGTCTAGGCAAAACTCTGAAATTTCCCTGTGGCAGTAGCAGTGGGAGGTCCCAGACAGCCAGGGAAGAGGCTTTGCTCTCTCTTTGCTTGCATTGCACAGTGTTAGCAGTAGCTGATTCCTGTCCAGGACAGGGGAGGAACAGCCTTCTCTGAGGCTCAGACATTAAGCTTGGTCTGTAATTTTGAGTCTCCTGTCCTGTGAGAGGGTTGAGGATAAAGGGAGAAAATAGAGAGTGACAACATCTTCCAGCACAAGAACTGGGAGCATCACATAATAAAGTAGGAAACAGGTTGAAAGCAATCTAAAAGTTGGCAATCAAATCAAAAAGGCAATAAAATTGTCAAGAGAAGGCTGGACAGCTTCATGGGAGATAAATTGACTGGATGTCACTGAATATATAGACAGAAATAAATATATGGAAATTGCTTCACCACAGAGACTTCTTCAGCTTAAAACACTGGAGAATGGGAGGGCATCAGCTAGAACTCTCTTCCTGTGCTCTTCCATGGATATCTGACCTAGGTATCTCTTGGCATACTGTGAGTCTTGGGGTGAAGACAGGAGAGAATGCTGACAGACTTTTACTTTACTTCCTCAGAAAACTTTTGGCAAAACTGCCATTTTGCACCAGTTCAGAACTTCTGAAAATAAAGCATCTAACAAAAGGACTCCTGTACTCCACTCTGCTGTTGGCCAAAGCCTTTCAGAATGTTGTATCAATCTCTGCTCAGATTCTAAGATCAATAAAAGTAGACAAGCTCCTTAACTCAATTCAACTAATACTTAAATACATCCAACCAAGAAGCCAATCCAAAGCCAGAATATTTATCATAAAATGCATAGAAAAACATGTTCAGAGTCAAATCTACAGTGGAGACTTGAAGTTCAAACAGAAAAAGCCCTAAAATCAATGTTGAACTAATTCAAACAGCCCCATGACACCAAACATGTTCTTGACTGCATTAGAAAGACTATTCCAGTTGTTCTACAAGCTTTAGAGTTAAAGGCTTTCAGTATCAATGTTCCCTTTTGGTAGAGTATTGATAACATATGTGTCCTCTCTTTTTATTTGTTTTCCTAAAAAATGAAAAAAAAATTTCTAATTTCTTTGCACCATTTTCTAAATCAGGTCATGATTGACCACAGGTCTTAAAAAAAAAAACACGGAGATAGAGATTTCAGAATTTCAAAACACAAGGAATTGCTTTACAGCAATATAGAAGATTGGATTTAAATCCACAAAACAAAACTCTACATCCCTCATGCATTCAGCAAATTTTATCCAAAAGACTTTATGAGCTAGAAGATAAAGACTCCAAAATGCATCATAAGCTCCAGCCAAATTCAAGCCACCTGCTCCACACAGGCACAGAAGGAGGACTCCAGGCATGATGCAGTGCTTCATTCAAGCTCTGGACTTTTCCTCATCCACTGAATCTAAGCTGGAACTGCTGTATCCAGAAAAAGAAGCCAGTGAGACAGAGCCATGGTCATGGTGAAGGTGTTGTGGCATAAATGGCTCAGGACCACATCAGTCCCTTTTAGACACAAATAAGTTCATATGTGGCCAAGGCCAGACCACAGAGTGAGCTCAAATCACCTCTGTTCTTGCAATTAATATATTGTCTTTGCCCCAAAGACCAGCAGAATCTGAAAACAGATATTTGTAGGGCTAATGTTGCAGTGGGTGCAGCATTAAGACATCTTTCCACTTCCATATTGTGCTGAGCAAGGATTTCCAAATCCCTGTGCTGCTCTAGAGAAGTCAGGAATACTGATTGCAGAGGAAAATGCAAGAGAAGGAAAAGGAAAAGGAAAAGGAAAAGGAAAAGGAAAAGGAAAAGGAAAAGGAAAAGGAAAAGGAAAAGGAAGCAAAGGAAAAAGAAACAAAGGAAAATGAGAAAAAGGAAAAGGGGGAAAAAAGATAAAGAAAGAAAAAGAAAAAGAAGAAAAAATATTTCCTAGGACCTGGAAAAAAGGATACTGCACCTGATAAATACTGAGAGCAAACATTAACACTTCAATAGCCACGTTCCCAGCTCACAGCTGTGGGGTTGAGGCTGCCTCAGGACACTGCCAATGTGTGAGTTAATATTTAAAGATACATGCGGGCTTAGGAGCAGATTAAAGTACACAATGAGCCCTGGGCAAGCCTGAGATTTCTCCATTTCACAACATAGGAAATGCTGTAAATACCATGGCAAATGCAATTACAGAGTGTGATAAACACCACTTCGTTAGCAGAGACCACAGGAGGCTTCTCCTGTTTCAGAGTTTCTGACAATGAGCAGGACCCGAGGCTGATCCTGAACTCCAGACACAGAACAGGCAGGCAAATGCCTCAGGGATGCCTCCAGCCTGTGATTTTGGTTTTAGCCCTTCTCTGGCCTGATGCTTTGATGGAAGGGCTCTGCTCCTTCATATCCCCAACATCTGTGGTGTGTTTCTTGAGCAATGACTGTCTGTAAGGACAGGATGTGCTCCAGCAGCTCCAGAGTGCCACTGATTTGGAAGCACCAGGATATTTTCCATCAGTGGTTCAGCTGCTTTCAGACCCTATATTTCAGTTAAATGTAGGAGGGTTTTGTCACTGGATGTGGTTTCAAGCCATTTTTATTATGGCAGGCAAGATTTGAGCACAAACTATTATTTCCAGGACACATTTAGTCGATGATTCTACACCTTTAGGAAAAGAACCAAGAATCACATTTGTTCCTCTGCCCTTTGAAACCAAGACTTAAGAAAACTCAAGCTCAGTTAGGATTTTGAGGGACAGATAGTGAAGTGCTCACTCAACTCAAACAAAATGTACCTGAGCCTGAAATGTGGAAAAGGACAAAACCCAAATCATTGATGGTAGTAACACCCCTTCAGTAGAGCCTTCTTAAAAGTGTTTGTTTCCAATCCTCAGAGGCTTTTCACAATACCAGGACTCATGTCCAGCATGGCACAGAGAACTTGGAGTGATTTTTAGGAAAATTCACCTCCAGGTTGTCTTTTTGAATCCAGCTGATGGAGTTGGGCTTTGGATGCCACCTGGTGCCTCCTGGACAGAGTGAGGGACATAAACCCTCTCCAGAGAGAGCAGCACCAACACCCAGCTTGAAGAGTAACAGGACAGGGACAGGGGGCTCTGAAAGCCCCTCCCAGAGCCATGTCATGAGCTGTGCAGTGGCTCTTCCTCCAGAGGCAGGCAGCCAGACAATGTCTTCTTCTGACCCACTTTACAAACTTTGTAAATAATGGAGATTTTACCACATTAATGGGCCACACATTTCAGTGGGTTATTTCTTCATTTCCTCTTCTCATGAGTTATTTTAATTTTCTCTCATTTGCAGTGTTATTTTTTATTTGTCTCTACTCACAGAAAAATCTCCAGCAGAGGTATTTACAGACCAAGTAAGGTTGTTCCCCACAGATAAGCCATGTACACACAGAGTCTCACTTAAGACAACTTTTATAGACCATGAATAAACTCTCTTCCAGCCAACCCAGACCTCAGAACTCTGTTAAAGTATGAGCAGACATGTGGCAGGGGTGCTCTATGGTTACTGTGACTGAGCCCCTTCCTCATTATTGTTCATGTCTCACACCCAAGGAAATTGCTTTAAAAGTGGAAAACAGCTTCCTCGCTCTGCAAAAAAATGGAGAATTTTAACTGGATGTGGCTGCTGTTTTTTTGCTTCAAAGGTTCTGAAATGGGATTTCTATCTTTCCCCCATGTAAGGGAAATTAGGACTTAAAGCATCTGAATTTCTATTCCTATCCCTGAGCCAGTGTCAGTACAAGCTGTTCCTCCACTTTGACTTTCCCTCCTTTCTCTCCCCAGCTGCCATCCAGTTAATCATTTAAATAATTTTCCACAATAAAAAAATCTAACAAACAACATCCAGAAGAACATATTTGTGTTCGTACCCTGTTTAAAGGCTCTGGAAATACAAAAAAAAGCCAAACAAACAACTGTGCTCTGAAATGGGTGTATAGCACAATTGTGTACAGCAATGACAAATGAAAGCAATAAACTCATTGCATTTTGAGGAAATTAAGAGTTTACAAGACACATCCACCTGAAGAAGGAAGCCAGACCTCATAGCACCAACATGCTCTGTTTGAATAAACAGCTAAATAAAAGGCACAGGATTTTGACAAATAAGTTTACAGGCAAAAAAAAAAATTCAGAGAGTTGCTTCTAATCCCAGAAGCCATGGATCTGGGAGCAAAAAGAATTGTCTCTACTGGACTGGGATACAGAGCCCAACACACTTGCCTTGCTTTCACCTCTGCAGAATGGAAATAGCTCTCCTGCTGCCCTGCAGAGTGAAGGAGATGGGTCAGTTTGAGGATAACAGTGTGTAAATACCAGCTTGCATTTTAGTCCCACATCTTGTCTCATTATAAAACACTGCATCAACATTCCCCTTTGCAGTTGCTACTGGTTCCTTACTGATCTAGTAAATGCAAAAATACTGCAGAAAAAGTCCATTAAGTGCTTTCAGATTTCAGGAAATATTTGTTTCCTTGCTTGCTCTTAAGTTTTTCGGGCAGCAATTCAGACCTGGCTTTTTAGCCATGTTATTTTCCTTTTGTATTTTACAGTGTCATGGAAACTTGCTTCTCCCTCAATGTGTTTTTCCCTGCTGTCATTCCTTTTACTGATGACTTGACTAACAGTTGCAGCAGCCTTGCTCCAAAAAAAGTTGAAGAGGTTGAAGACAGACTGGGGCAGCAAGAGGAGGGAGTCACAGCATCAGCTGCTGGAGGCACCTGCAATGATTTGCTCAGCAACCAGCTGCAGTTGGTCCACCAAAACCATCTGTTCCCAGTCCCCCTAAACCAGGCACTTTGGTTTGTCACTTCACATTAGCTGCTGCAAGGGGCTGAGCACTGCCAGGGCCAGCAGCCAAGCCAAGCCTGGCACCACATGGCTGCTCCTGGCTGAGCCCAGCAGGGCAAGGACACTTCTCCAGGGGAATTTGGAAAGGTTCTTGGCTGGTGGAGGCAGGATTTAAAAGGCTCAGTCTGCAGCTTCCATTAGGGACTCGAACTCCTGCTGCCTCAGAGCCAGCTTGGCTTGTCAGTTGTGAAAATAAACATCAAAATGCATGGGCTGGGAGAAAATATGTCTCAGATTAAAAGATCTCATCT